>JASVER010000126.1:2156501-2181668 GCA_030449065.1 Oceanodroma leucorhoa | reverse complement strand
AGGGAAGGAAAGGGAAGGGAAGGGGAAAGGAGATGGGCAAGGGGAAAGGGGAGGGGAAGTGGAAAAGGAAGTGAAGTGGAAAAGGGAAGGGAAGGGAAGGGAAGGGAAGGGAAGGGAAGGGAAGGGAAGGGAAGGGAAGGGAAGGGAATGCATAGCATACATATAGTTACAAACACACAATAAACCACAATGAAATATATATGTACATACACACAAGCACATACAAAGACATATGTAGTCTTGCAAATCCGATGTCCTCAAAACCATTAGACAACAAAAGATGCTACACCATTAGGTTTCACATCAACTTTGCAAGAAGTTGTTTAACAATACAGTTTTTCAGTCATTACTAAGCTCCACACACCTAGATCAAAACTTTTTTCCCACCCAAAGCACAAGCTTGAATCTTCTCACATTCAGGCAAATTGAATAATGCAAAATTTTTGATAAAGAGGAATCTATTTTTACACAGAAAACTACATTTTAAAACTATTTTTCCCAAAAGGCAGATGTTGTGTTTGACAGAACAATTTTTCAGATAGGGTCTGATAGGACATGAAGTCTTTTCAAAAATGAAAAACAATGCTTTGTATGTCAATACGCACAGGTGTAAACTTCAAACTGATAGTCATAATAGTAATGAAAACAACACAAAAAAACCTGCAAACATGGAGAAATAATTGGTAGGCATCAGATCGTGAGGAGTAGCAGAAAGATTAAATAATAAACACAAGTAAAATATAAAAGCAAAACATACAATATTATTCAAAACAGAGGTGGGAATGCAGTAACTGAATATTTCTGATGTTTATATTTATTCACTACTAAGGCAAGACAAACATACATCATCATCAAAGACACTTTCACCACTATTCACCTCGTAAATCTCTGCTAAATGTTGAGAAAAGCAGTGTCCATTCTAAAAGAAAAGGTGACATTTTCTCTTGACAAAATGAAAGCAGCTTACTACCATCATCAGCAATGTATCAATGAAAGACTTACATTGATTTAAATGGGCAAATAAGCATGCTTACTGAGCATTAATATTGACAAAGCTTAATAAGCCAAATGAAGTAAGAAAAAAAATGTGTGTTTTTCTATATTTTTACAAAGCATGTAACAGACTTCAGTTTTCTTCAGCTTTTCATATTTATTCCAGAAGGGTCAGGTTAAAGGACGGAACAAGTTTAAAAACAAGTTTAGTATCTATAGTGTTWAGGGATGTTAGCACTGCGGCTCCCTGCTCCAGCCGCTCCAGCCCGGGGCTCGGAGCCCCTGCCCGGGCTGCGGGCTGCGGCTGCCGCTGTCCCGGCTGCGGGTTCAACCAGCCCCAAAGCTGCACACGTAGCCCAGAGACGCATGCGCGGGGGACACTGACGGGGCCGGTCACACAGACTGACAGACAAGTCGCTGCCTTCAGCAGCACCCAGATACAGGACTCACATAAAACACAAGCACAGACGGCCACATCCCCTCCTCCTGTAGTCTCTTGATAGCCCATCAATTAGTGTGAGTGGTGAGGTTTGTTTCTTATCATGTTTGTTTTGTCAGGTCTGTGTCTCCACATATTTTCTTTCCTATTTTTGCCCCGTTTTTCCCAATTACCAGGGTTCCCTATCAGATAACCTGATAGGTTGAAATAAACATCCTCAGACTCGCTCACACCCTCATCAATGAGCGTGACTGAGGAGGCTTGGTTCTCATCTCTGTCTCCTTCACTTCGTCTGTCTGTCAGGTTTGTGTCCCTGTATGTTCTTGTTTCTGGCTTCCTCCTTTTCTTATTATCACTTGTTACATTGAAAAAGGTCCTTGACCAGAGACCCTTAAAGGAGCAGACAATCTTCTTCCACAAACTCTTATGTATACGACTTACAAAATGCACCACGAGAAAACTGCTGCAGTAACATCCTGCCACTCCTAACCTAAACTGTGAAATGACTTCTGTAGCTATCATCCTTACCCTCTACAAAAGATATCCTGATTCCATGCACTAAAAGTGACACCACCATTCTGATTCATGCGGGCTTTTTGTCATAGGCTTTGCAGGCTCACAGCAACTGAAAAGGCAGCTAATATCATTTAGATGCCTCCTTTGCATTAGCAGATGATGATGCACAGGTAGGCCAAGATTGAGGTTATTATCAGAATGTGCTGGAGTGAGTTCAAAATGGTCTCCAAAGTACAAAACTTTTTAAAAGAGTAAAGATTTTTTTTTTTTTTTCCCTGTAGTGGGGCCAGACACATAAAGGATTATCTGGCAACAAGATCATTACTTCTAAACATCAGTAACCAAGTGATAGAAATACTCAGAAAATCTCAGCATTTTGGTCAGAAACAGAAGAGAGAGAATGTTTCCACCAAGCTCCTTGACAAGAGTTTCAAAAGAAACAAAGATTTCTGTGAATCTCTTCATCTCAGTTCCCTTCTTATCATACGTTTTGGGGAACAGAGAGAAAGGAAAGGAATACAGTTTTGCATTTTACTTTTGTGCAGGAAAGCTGTTTGCGCAGAATTTTATATGAAAATTTCCCAACATTTTTTGAAAATTACAAAAGTGARGTACTTCTGCGTGCACTAGAAATTGCAGTCTGGTGTGCTTCCTTTCCTACATCAACACACAAAACATACTTTTGTTACTGTGTCACTCTCCTATTGTTTGCATCTATGGCTCTTTATTTTTCACCAGTAACGAACCAGCTGCACTTTTCAGCTAGTATACGGTTCTTCACATTAGCTGTGTCTACAGGCTGTATTCTGAAGTAGCTTCTCATTTTACTAAATACATCCCTCTGTATGTGTACAAAAACTTATGCAAGTTCTTACAAAAAGCAGAATTAAAGGTCCATGAAACTGGAAAAGTTTGGAGCTTAAAAGCTTATCAGGTAGAACAAGATATTCACTGTTCTTCAGAAGAAGCTAGAGGCTCTGTGCAAAAAGAATGGTAAATAATGAAGTCTTAAATTAGCCTTTAACTGTCCACCTCCTTCTCTCCTTTTTGCCCCAATAGGCAAAGGAGAATTGACTGAAAATTTATTCTCCACCTTCATCTTCCAAATTTTCTCTTATTTTTCCATTAAGAATAAAAAAAAAAAAAGGAAACCCTTCCAGACAGCCAAAGACACAAAAACACCAAAAGTGATCACAGAAGAACAAAAATGAAAACAGAACATTATGCAAAACTTACAAAATTACAATTAACAGTAAATAGAAACAGCCTCCTGGATTTATTTTATGGTACCATTTATGAGGGCTTTAAACTGGGTACGAAGGGGGAAGGGGATAGAGCCACGCTCGAGAGAGATGAGCCTAGGGGTGGCGTGCCAATCTCGGGGGTGAGGTCGATAGCCCGGCTCAAGTGCATCTACACCAATGCACGCAGCATGGGCGGCAAACAGGAGGAGCTGGAAGCCATTGTGCAGCAGGACAGCTATGACCTTGTTGCCATCACGGAAACGTGGTGGGATGACTCTCATGACTGGAGTGCTGCAATGGATGGCTATAAGCTCTTCAGAAGGGACAGGCGAGGAAGGAGAGGCGGTGGGGTGGCTCTGTATGTCAGGGAGTGTTTCGACTGCACAGAGCTCGACGTTTGTGATGATCGGGTTGAGTGCTTATGGGTTAGGATGAGGGGGAAGGCCGGCAAGGCGGATATCCTGTTGGGAGTCTGTTATAGACCACCCAACCAGGACGAAGAGGTCGATGAAGCATTCTACAAGCGGCTGGCAGAAGTCTCGCGATCTCTAGCCCTTGTCCTCSTGGGGGACTTCAACTTGCCCGACGTCTGCTGGAAATACAACATGGCAGAGAGGAAACAGTYGAGGAAGTTCCTGGAGTGTGTGGAAGATAACTTTCTGACGCAGCTGGTAAGCGAGCCTACCAGGGGAGGTGCCTCGCTCGACCTGCTGTTTACCAACGGAGAAGGACTGGTGGGAGATGTCGTGGTCGGAGGCCGTCTGGGGCTCAGTGACCGTGACATGATAGAATTCTCAATTCTCGGGGAAGTAAGGAGAGGGGTCAGCAAGACCGCTACCATGGATTTCCAGAGGGCAGACTTTGGCCTGTTCAGGACGCTGGTTCAGAGAGTCCCTTGGGAGGCGGTCCTGAAGGGCAAAGGGGCCCAGGAAGGCTSGAWGYTCTTCAAGGAGGAAGTCTTAAAGGCGCARGAGCGRRCTGTCCCCMTGTGCMGTAAGAGGAGCTGRCRGGGAAGACGACCRGCCTGGCTGAMCAAGGAGCTTTTGCTGGGACTCAGGGAAAAAAGGAGAGTCTATCGCTGTTGGAAGGAAGGGCGGGTGACTCAGGAAGAGTAYAGGGMTCTYRTCAGGTCRYGCAGARAGGRAATTAGGAAGGCAAAAGCCCAGCTGGAACTCAATCTGGCCACTGTCATCAGGGACAACAAAAAATGTTTTTACAAATATATCAACAACAAAAAGAGAACCAAGGAGAATCTCCCTTCCTTATTGGATGCCGGGGGAACATTGTCACTGAGGATGAGGAGAAGGCTGAGGTACTTAATGCYTTCTTTGCCTCAGTCTTCAATATTCAGACCAGTTGTCCTCAGGGTATTCACCCCCCTGAGCTGGAAGATGGGGATGGGGAGCAGAGTAAACCTCCCATAATCGAAGAGGAAGAGGTTAATGACCTGCTACAGCAGCTGGACATACACAAGTCTATGGGCCGGATGGGATCCACCTGAGAGTACTGAGGGAGATGGCGGAGGACCTTGCCAAGCCGCTCTCCATCATTTATCACTGGTCCTGGTTAACAGGGGAGGTCCCGGACRACTGGAGGCTTGCCAACGTRACGCCCATCTACAAGAAGGGCCGGAGGGAGGATCCGGGGAACTACAGGCCTGTCAGCCTGACCTCGGTACTGGAGAAGATTATGGAGCGGTTCGTCTTGAGGGCACTCACGAGGCAGGTGTGGGACAACCGGGGGATCAGACCCATCCAGCATGGGTTCATGAAGGGCAGGTCCTGCTTGACCAACCTGATCTCCTTCTACGACCGGGTGACCTGACCGGGTGGATGAGGGGAAGGCTGTGGATGTGGCTTACCTGGACTTTAGTAAAGCCTTTGACACTGTCTCCCACAGCATTCTCCTGGAGAAGCTGGTGGCTCATGGCTTGGACGGGTGTACTCTTCGCTGGGTAAAAAACTGGSTGGACAGCCGAGGCCAGAGAGTTGTGGTGAATGGTGTTAAATCCAGTTGGCGGCCGGTCACGAGTGGTGTTCCCCACGGCTCAGTTTTGGGTCCGGTCTTGTTTAACATCTTTATCAATGATCTGGATGAGGGGATCAAGTGCACCCTCAGTAAGTCTGCAGAGGACATCAAGTTGGGTGGGAGTGTTGATCTGTCTAAGGGTAGGAAGGCTCTGCAGAGGGATCTGGACAGGCTGGATCTGTGGGCCCAGGCCAACCGCATGAGATTCAACAAGGCCAAGTGCCGGGTCCTGCACTTGGGTCACAACAACCCCAGGCAACGCTACAGGCTTGGGGAAGAGTGGCTGGAAAGCTGCCCGGTGGAAAAGGACCTGGGGGTGCTGGTCGACAGCTGGCTGAACATGAGCCAGCAATGTGCCCAGGTGGCCACGAAGGCCAACAGCATCCTGGCGTGTATCAGAAATAGTGTGGCCATCAGGAGTAGGGAGGTGATCGTGCCCCTGTGCTCGGCACTGGTGAGGCCGCACCTCGAATACTGTGTTCAGTTTTGGGCCCCTCACTACAAGAAGGACATTGAGGTGCTGGAACGTGTCCAGAGAAAGGCGACGAGGCTGGTGAAGGGTCTGGAGCACAGGTCTTATGAGGAGCGTTTGAGGGAGCTGGGGTTGTTTAGCCTGGAGAAAAGGAGGCTGAGGGGAGACCTTATCGCTCTCTACAACTACCTGAAWGGAGGCTGTAGAGAGGCGGGTGTTGGTCTCTTCTCCCAAGTACCAAACGATAGGATGAGAGGAAATGGCCTCAAGTTGCACCAGGGGAGGTTTAGATTGAATATTAGGAAAAAATTCTTCAATGAAAGGGTAGTCAGGCATTGGAACAGGCTGCCCAGGGAAGTGGTGGAGTCACCAACACTGGAGGCGTTCAAAAAATGTGTGGATGTGGCGCTTCGGGACATGTTTATTGGGCATGGGTACTGGGTTGATGGTTGGACTCGATGACCTTAAAGGTCTTTTCCAACCTCAATGATTCTATGRTTCTATGATTCTATTCTATGAATGCCTCAGACACGTGAATGCAATAGCCTTTAACTTTCTGCTTCTCTGGGGAATGAAATACATGACTTGGTAGTGCTAGGTTAACAGTTAGATTCAATGATCTTARGGGTCTTTTCCAACCTAAATGATTCTATCATTTTACATACTAATGATCCCATAATGCATAATCTGGCATATCTCATTGATCACAATTCAGATTATTACTTCTTTGAACCTTAATAGATAAGGAGATATCCTGAACAGCACATCTGGTAGGAGCTGTCCATCGTAGTCAAATTTTGAAGGGCTGCTTCTCTTGGGCTGAAAATGAAATGCTCATAGACTTAATTTGTGTCTATTCACTTTTTGCAATCCAGGAGCATTGAAATTCTTCCGTGATCTTGTTTGTCCTTGTTGGTTTACGTACTTCTTTCACAGAATCACAGAATGATTGAGGTTGGAAGGGACCACTGGGGGTCACCTTGTCCAAATCCCCTGCTTAAGCAGGTCCACATAAAGCTGGTTGCAGACAGCTTTTGAATACCTTCAAGGATAAAGACTCCAAAACCTCCCTGGGCAACCTGTGCCAGTCCTCGATCAACCTCACAGTAAAAAAGTGTTTAATGATGTTCAGGAGGAACCTCCTGTGTCCAGTTTCTGACCATTGCCTCTTGTCCTGTTGTCCCAGTGTTGTCCCAGTTTTGTGTCATCTGCAAACTTGCTGAGGGTACACTCTGCACCATCATCCAAATAATTAGTGAAGATGTTAAACAGCATTGGACCCAGTACTGACCCCTAGGGTACACTGCTAATTGCTGGCCTTCAACTAGACTTTGTTCCTCTTATCACCACCCTTTGGGCCTGGCCATTCAGTTAGTTTTCAGCCCACCTCATTGTCTGCTTATCCAGCCCATGCTTCAACAGCTTAAATTCTCTAAAATGACAAACTGCTTAACACCACAGAGTATCAGCAGCTCTTCTCCAAGTCTGCCTACCCTTGCCATACTCAAATGAAAAAAGAAAATAAAATAATCTGCAGCCAACCTCTTAACATTAAACATCAAAAGATGCAGGTGGACTGAGTCAAACCAGAAAATCACAGAGGTTACTTTGGAGTACATTGTATATCATGTTGCTTTTCAGCCTGACATGAAAGGAAATCCCATATATGACGTTCCAGCTAGAGTAAYTGACAGCTAAATTTCCAACCAGAACAATGAATGCAAACGGTACCTTCCAGGCAGATCTTCACGTACTGCCACTCCACTCCTTAGCTTGGCACAAGCAGGAAATTTGTTAAGCTGTCAAATATGTGTGCTATTCTGGAACTCTGCCTTCTGGACTATAAATAAAGCACAGGTGTGCATCTAGCACAGTCACAACTTACATTGTCTTTCTCCTGTAAATGTTGCTGAGGAGTAAACACATTCACAAATCATAAGGTTGTGTGGGTTACACAAGCAAAACTGAAAAAAGAATAATTGTTCAGGGTCCATAACCATTATTAATGCCACTGTGAGTCTAAACAATTTCTACTAAATAACCTGTGGTGTTGAGCTTTAACCCAGCAGGCAGTTAAACACCACACAGCTGTTTGCTCACTCCCCTGCAGTGGGACAGGAGAGAGAATAAAAAAAAAAAAAGGTAAAACTCGTGACTTGAGAACAAGACAGTTTAATAGGACAGAAAAGAAAGGGAAAATAATAATAATCATAAAAGAATATACAAAACAAGTGATGCACAATGCAATTGCTCACCACCTGCTGACTGATGCCTAGCCAGTTCCCGAGCAGTGGACCCCTGGCCAGCTTTTCCCCTAGTTTGTATACTGAGCATGACGCCATATGGTATGGAATATCCCTTTGGTCAGTCGGGGTCAGCTGTCCCAGCTGTGTCCCCTCCCAGCTTCTTGTGCACCCCCAGCCTACTTGCTGGTGGGGTGGGGTGAGAAGCAGGAAAAATCCCTGACTCTGTTTAAGCACTGCTCAGCGGTAGCTAAAACATCAGCGTATCAACATTATTCTCATCCTAAATCCAAAACACAACACTATACCAGCTACTAGAAAGAAAATTAACTCTATTCCAGCTGAAACCAGGACATATGGTCTTAGTGCTTATTCATCAGCTGTTTTTAGCCCAAAGATTTATTATCATTTCTCTCAAAAGTAACTTCTCTGGTTTACATATAGTTAATCTGCACATAGTAACCTCAGGTAAGCAAAGCCATCCTGTGTTCATAAGTACAAACAAAAGCATACTTATGAAACAAATTTCTAATATTATCTAAGGAACTAGGAACATGTTAACTGTGTTATTAAATCACTCACAAGGAGAAAGAGGGAGAGGTATAAATATTAAAGCCATAATTTATTATGCAGAATTGTCAAACAAGTATCCTCTCTGAGCAGACTTCTATCAATAATGCAGAGAAGATGCTGTATCTCCTGCAATAATCCACCTGGCATTTACTTTCCCACATGGGTCTTTTTTTATGGGGGTGATTACTCTTTTGACTGTGGGGGCTGGAAACTGCAGGTGAAACCTATTGTAAATTAAAGTTAATATTATGTAACRAATTAACTAAGACAAGGGGATTTGAAAAACCAAGATGCTATATTTAATTCCATGTAGCAGGGCAAGGATTTTGATCCCTGGCATTTCCCATATCAAGGGTAGTTAAATAAGCTATGCAAGACCTTTACCAGCTTTAGAAAAGAAACCAAGAAAGAGACTTTTCCATGTGATGATCCTTCTTGTGCCTCTTCGGGCCACCATTCAGGAGAGGAGGGGGAGAGAGGAAAGAGGCATGATTCATGACTGCCATTTGGAAACAAGGTACAACAGCTCCTCCTTCATTTCAGGTACATGATCGGACAATGATTGAGAGAGAACAGGTGATGGGTATCAGCTCTAAGAGGAGAAGCACAAGATACTTTGTCACACTGTGAAATCCTACTTCTTATCCTAAATTCCTACTTCTTATCATACCCATGCTCAAATATAAAATTAAAACTGAAATCAGTTTCTGTGAAAGTCTGGGAAATATAGGTGAAATCCTGAAATCAATGCAGAATTATTTCAACATGGGTTCTGCTAAGACATTTCTTTCTTGATTATTTCTATATTTCTTCCATCTGTCAAAAAGTATTCAAATTAATATGCAAYGTCATCTCTTCCATAAGATCCTTCTGAACGCATAGAGTTGCATCTGCATTGCTTTCTAGGTTAATGACATCTTGGGTTTTCAGTTTATAGAAACACACAGCATTAATGAATAATAATAGACAAAAACTATTTGCTGTAATCCTAAAATCTAAGGGAAAGGAAAACAATTCATATAGGGCAGTCAAACCAACATATGCTTCAAAAACATCATGCTAGATGAAATTACACCTGATTGGAAAGAAGGTTTGATTAATCCTCTGTGTGAAATACAGGTTTTTAGCTGAGATATGCAGTTTGGCAACAGTACAGAAGCTTGAAATTTTGCAAACGGACAGTGTTGAGGTACGTCATAGAAACTGTAGTTTTTATCTGCAAAGTTTCCACCCTCCTCTGTAGGCTAGTGTCCCTTGTCACATCATAATACCCATTCAGAAACTTGGGTTCCTGTTTAATTAAGGAGTAGCAGTTCTATAACGAAAGACACATCATTCTGAAGTATTCACTTCATAGAAGAGAATAGCAACACAAACCTCCCTAGGAATTTTAGTTTTACTATACAAGTACAGAAGACAGAGATAGCGTGTACTTTTTAAAGTGTTTATTTATACTTTATAGATTTTAAAAGCTGTGGAAAAATCAGAAGATTTTCACGGCAATTAATTTAGTGAAAAAAGAGTCTCTACAGTAAATGTTTACCCCTTATATACATTGATTCTGTTCATTTTAAATACACACATGAAATGTAGCATGCCAAAGGTCTGACTGATGAATTACTTATTGGGTGAGAACCCATAATTATGGCTTTCCTTTTTATTAATAACTACATGTGTAACTGAAAGCAAACCAAAAGAATGGTGAGAGCTATATATAATGCAGATGACTTTAACTCTAATCTCTTATTTTTCAGCACTTAACAATGACAGCGCTCCTACACAGTTGTGACTATTACCTTTCAAGAAATTTGTTTAATTACCTATTCTCTACATTAAGTAGAAGTTGTCATTATTTGCAGACTATGACTTCCTTTCAAGGTTATTTTTGGGACATGGAATTAAAGAAGTGTCTGGACACACAAACCGCCTTGGTATTTCACACTGACGTGAATTAACGAACCTTCAACAACGGGAAATTTAATATCTTCAGAGTTGAATGTAAATGCTAAATGGTTGCTTAGCAGAATACTAACATATTTCTTCTCTCCATCCACCTCCCTTCTCCCCTTCTTTTTTACTAGACAATATGGTAATTACCAGTCACTTGAAGAGTTTGGAAAAAATTAGCTGCTGCTTAATGGACCTTTAAGCACCTTAACATGCTCAAATTAGTGATAATACGGTTGTGTTTAGTATTGAGAGTACCCATATGTCCATATACTACAAGCAATATGTCCATTACCAGATAGATGTTATTTTATCCCCAAGCAATCTAAAGATGTAATAAGAGGATAAGACATTGAGATATTTTTTTAATTAGGCACTTAAGGGGTTTTCCTCATCATACTCTGATTTTAAATTATCCAGCATTAATGGTCAGATTGTCCATCTTTCATATTCCTGAGTTTTCACTCATGAAAATAGTCCTATTTCAGCAGTATTTCTCATGGGCAAAAAATTTAACAAAAATAAAAAAAAAAAAACAAAACTTGCTAGCTCACAAATTATTGTCTCCACAAAATACAGCAGTTAGAGTATGAACTTGAATCCCAGTGAGGAAATCTAGCTGTACCATGTAAATTGATGAGCAAATATTTTAGGCTAAACATTTTGAACACCAGATTATTGTCAAATATATGAACATTACTGTTCAGAATCTGTGTTTGTAAACCAACAATAGTTAATCTTATTACGGGAAAATATGCAACAATTCTGATTCACTGTCCTGTCAAACATCCCATTGAGGATGAGCTCAGGTTTTTCACTGCGGTCAAGCACATGACTTTGGATTCTTCAACTACTATTGAGTTAAGAATTATTTAAATTGTTTGCTGCTATCATGTTAGAACTTAATGATATTGGGCCAGTTCTGTTTAATATCTTTATCAATGATCTGGATGAGGAGATCAAGTGCACCCTCAGTAAGTCTGCAGAGGACACCAAGTTSGGCGGCAGTGTTGATCTGTCTGAGGGTAGGAAGGCTCTGCAGAGGGATCTGGACAGGCTGGATCAATGGGCCCAGGCCAACTGTATGAGGTTCAACAAGGCCAAGTGCCGGGTCCTGCACTTGGGTCACAACAACCCCAGGCAACGCTACAGGCTTGGGGAAGAGTGGCTGGAAAGCTGCCNGGAAAAGGACCTGGGGGTGCTGGTCGACGGCCGGCTGAACATGAGCCAGCAATGTGCCCAGGTGGCCATGAAGGCCAACAGCATCCTGGCCTGCGTCAGAAACAGTGTGGCCATCAGGAGTAGGGAGGTGATCATGCCCCTGTGCTCGGCACTGGTGAGGCTGCACCTCGAATACTGTGTTCAGTTTTGGGCCCCTCACTACAAGAAGGACATTGAGATGTTGGAGCATGTCCAGAGAAGGGCAACGAAGTGGTGAAGGGCCTACAGGACAAGTCTTACAAGGAGCGTTTGAGGGAGCTGGGGTTGTTTAGCCTAGAGAAAAGGAGGCTGAGGGGAGACCTTATCRCTCTCTACAACTACTTGAAAAGTTATAGTGAGGTGGGTGTTGGTCTCTTCTCCCAAGTAACAAGTGACAGGATGAGAAGGAACAATCTTGAGTACACCAGGGGAGCTTTAGATTGGATAGTAGGAGAAATTTCTTGACCTAAAGTGTTGTCAGGAATTGGAACAGGCTTCCCAGGGAAGTGGTTGAGCCAACATCCCTGGAGATATTTAAAAGATGTGTAGATGTGGCAATTAGGGACATGGTTTAGTGGTGGACTTGGCAGTGTTAGGTTTATGGTTGGACTTAATGCTTTTAAGGGTTTTTTCCAATTTAAATGATTCTATTCTATGATTCTATGATGTTATGTGGTGAGGAAAAAAAGTTAAATGAGAAGATATTTCTTTAAATACCAACATGTTAAAGGCCATAATTAACCAGCTGACAGCTCCCTAAATTTAAACTGAATTTGCTATTTAATCACAGGAATCAAAACTGTGTCTGGAGGAAAAAATGCAGAAAGCTCTATTTATTCCTGCTTTTTACAAGAGCACAGCTTTCCTGCTGTGCTCTAACTTCAAGTTCTGTTGAAAGTGGAATCTTAAAGTAAGTAATGTTACCCTGTGTTGTGGCTTAACCCGGCAGGCAGCTAAACACCACACAGCCATTCTTTCACACCCCATCCCCTGCAGTGGGATGGGGGAGAGAATCAAAAAAAAAAGTAAAATGCATGGGTCAAGATAAAGACACTTTAATAGGACAGGAAAGGAAGGGAAGATAATAATAATAATAAAAATAAAAGAATATACAAAATAAGTGATGCACAATGCAATTGCTCACCACCCGCTGACCAATGCCCAGCCAGTTCCCAAGCAGCAGTCACTGCCCTCTTGCTAACATCCCATGACATCATATGGTAAGGAATACCCCGTTGGCCAGTTTGAGTCAGCTGGCCTCCCTGTACCCCCTCCCAGCTTCTCACTGGCAGGGCATAAAAGCTGAAAAGTCCTTGACTAGTGTAAGCACTGCTCAGCAACAACTAAAACATCACTGTGTTATCAACACCATTCTCATTCTAAATCCAAAACACAGCACTATAACAGCTACTAAGAAAATTAACTCTATCCCCGCTGAAACCAGGACAGTATCCACCCCTTATGCTATACCATCTATGTCATGTCCAAGTTGCACACTTTCCAATACATTCCAATTAATCACCACCACTTTTCCTGTTCTTTGATATATACACACAGATAATCATTCCCTTAGTCTGTGGGTCATCGCCTCTAAAATGTTCAATGCGTTCATTTAGTCCATGAGTTTGGGCTCCATCTGTCATAACAGTTCTTCAGGGCAGAAGAGATCGTGTGTGACGTTGGATTGTTGTATGCTAAAGCCAGTTCTGGTTCCATCACTGTTGCACTTGTCCGGTTCTATTGTCGCTGCACTTTTCTCAGTTTCATCAAAGTTCATTCTTGATTAATCTGTGTGATTCTTACTGTAATAACCTTGATATGGCATAGTAGTGATAACATACAGTCTTATATAGCAATTAACATCATACAATTCAAATCATTGGCTACTGGCTGTCTTTGTCAATTCAAATCATTGTCATTGGCTGTCTTTGACTCCAGTTCATATTGAAGTTCTAGCATGTCCGGCACGGCAGCACTCAATGGCGGCGTGACTTCGTTCAGGTCATGATAGTCCAGTTAGTCTCCACTCTCCATTAGACTTTCGCACTGGCCATATGGGACTGTTAAAGGGTGAGCGAGTCTTGCTGATCACTCCTTGGCTCTCCAGTCGATGAATCAGCTTATGGATGGGAGTCAGGGAATCTCGGCTGCTGCGATATTGCTGCTGGTGCACCGTTGTGGTAGTGATCGGCACCTGTTGTTCTTCAACCCTCAGCAAAATATATGGTTCTTTTGAGAAACCAGGCAAGGTAGACAGCTGTTTAATTTCCTCCATCCCCAAGGCAGCTATACCAAAAGCCCACCGGTACCCCTTTGGGTCCTTGAAATACCCTCTCCTGAGTTAGTCTATGCCAAGGATGCACGGAGCCTCTGGGCCAGTCACAATGGGGTGCTTTTGCCACTCATTGCCACTTAGGCTCACTTCAGCCTCCAGTACAGTCAGCTCTTGGGATCCCCCTRTCACTCCAGAAGTACAAATGGGTTCTGTGCCTTTATAGCTTGATGGCATCAGGGTACTCTGTGCACCGGTGTCTGTGAGAGCCTTATACTCCTGTGGGTCTGATGTGCCAGGCCATCGAATCCACACCATCCAGTAAACCCGGTTGTCCCTTTCCTCCACCTGGCTGGAGGCAGGGCCCCTCTAATCCTGGTCATAGTACTCGTTACTCACTTGTAAATGCAAATCAAAAGTCCCTTTATTAAGATCGGAAGTAGTCAGGTCTTCTACTCTGTTGGSGGAACTGCTCACTGGAAACTGGAGCCGCAATTTTCCTGGAAGAACCCCCTTTTGTGATTGTTTTTCCCTGCAACTCACATACCTGTGCCTCTAGGGTCGAGGTAGGTTTTCCATTCTACTTCCTCATGACCTCTCCGTGGTCACACAGGTAAAACCACAGGGTGCCCCAGGGTGTGTAGCCACTATATCTCCTCTCTTGAGAAGAAGGACACTTACTCCAAATGGCTGAGATACTGGCCCATGCAGGTGGAGAGTAGGACATAACCTCTTTGAGTTGCTGGAACTCCTGAGACAGATTTTCCACAGCCGAGACGCAGGCCT
This sequence comes from Oceanodroma leucorhoa, assembly GCA_030449065.1. Lineage (NCBI taxonomy): Eukaryota > Metazoa > Chordata > Aves > Procellariiformes > Oceanodroma > Oceanodroma leucorhoa. The sequence goes on along the minus strand of JASVER010000126.1, from coordinate 2,166,955 downwards.
GTAGGGAGGAAGAGGGACTTCCTTAGTATGGCCAGAGTTGGCCAGCCAATTCATCCAGCATTTGTTCCTCTCCATCTTTCCAGGTCATTACTGTCAATGAGTTGGCATACGATGCTGGTGCGCTCTCTACAAACTTCCACCATGTGGGTCAGGTGTATTTGACTTCATCTGGATCTTTGGGTAACTGCTCATTGTTCAGGTCATCATAAATCACCTCCAGCATGCCTAATTCCCTCAGGTACTGAATACCTCTCTCCATGGTGGTCCACTTGCCTGGGTGACATACAACATCTTCCTTGAAGGGATACCTTTCCTTCACGCCTGAAAGGAGTCGCCTCCAGAGGTCAAGGTCCTGTGCCCCTTGTCCAATCACTTTGTCAATGTCTCCTTCCCTGGAAGGGGATCCCAGCTGCTTGGCTTCCTTACCCTCTAATTCCAGGTTACTGGTACCGGTACCCCAGCATCAAAGCAGCCAGGTGACAATGTGCTCACCTGGACAATGGCTGAAATCTCTTTGCACATCCCACAGCTCATTCAGGGATAGGGATTGGGTGGTTACCATCTCAGTTATGGGTCCTGCCCCTTCCTCCTCCTGTTGTCGTGATGGCCCTGGTTCATCTTCATCCATTACTAAAGGAGCTGATTTTCTTCTGTATTTCTTCTTGTGTACAGGGGTGACTGATACCAGCATGGGTTGGTTCTCTGGTTCAGCTGCAGTGACTGTCGCCAGGGTTTGAGTAGCTGCAGTGCCTGTTGTGGGACTTGGAGTAGCTAAAGTGCCTGTGGCGGGAGTTGGACTAGCTGCAGTGCCTGTAGCCAAGGTTTGAGTAGCCACAGTGCCTGTCATGGGGGTTTGAGTAGCCGCAGTACCTGTTGCGAGGGTAGATCTCTGTATGGTATTCTTAAATTTAACCCTAAACAAGACCTGAACCACATTCAGGAGACATAGCAATAGGAACATGCTGGTTTGAACATACGAAGGATATTCAAAATTCTCAAAAGCTGTTTTAACTAGCCTGAAGGAGAAAGGGAAGATGAAGGACCGGGGGAATGTGTCCCCACCTGTCTTCCCCATAGATTGGTTCTCCAAGGAGAAAAGGTAAAGAGTGGAATTATTAATAGTTTCCAAGAAGTGGCTACACCCCTGCCTCTKCTGTGGGCCCCCACAGCTCCTGGCTTACCCTCCATCCTGGTGCAGCCCTCCTAGATCAGCACTGGAGCAGCCTCTTGCTGATCCTTGACGGCATCCCGCAGCAAACTCTCTACATTTTTTCACTAATCTTCTTCAAAGATTCTCCAATATTCAAATAAATTGTTATCTTTCAGAATGCAGCTATATTTGTCAAACCATGTTTCTGATCAATAATGCATTTGAGACACTGAAATATTTTATTGTGATTATCCTTCAGGATAAAGAGATACTCTGAGATAGTGTTTGTGTTAAGGAAACACAATTGCTGTAAATGTGCTGTTACTTAAGCAATGGGTATGATGCGTATTTATAATAAAGCTGCATTGTCATATTCAAGTAGGTGAAAGCAAACACAGCATCTAGCTCATTTTGTGTATTGGGTCCATGTGCCTAGGTGCTAGCAGTGGGGTGCTACAGGGGTACCTTCTGTGAGGAGAGTCCAGGGGCTGCTCACGCCACACACAGTCAGTTCCAGATGGTTTCAGTCGGCGCCAAAATAGACCCACTGCTCAGAGAAAGCTGAGCCCATCAGCTGTGGTGGTGGTTCCTCTGCAAAAACACGTTTAAGAAAGTGTAAAAATGCTGYACAGCAGCTGTGGGAGAGAGGAATGAGAAAATGTGGGAGAAACAGCCTTGCGGACACCAAAGTCAGGGAAGAAGGAAGGGAAGAAGGTGCTCCAGGTGCCAGAGCAGAAATTCCCCTGCAGCTCCTGGAGAAAACCATGGTGACCTAGGTTGTCCCCCATCTATGTCTTTGTTTCTCACTATCCTACTCTATTTTTTAATTGGCAATAAATTAAACCAATTTTTCCCAGGTTGAGTCTGTTTTGCCCATGACAGTAATTGGTGAGTGATCTTCCTTGTCCTTATCTCAACCCACAAGACTTTTAATCTTATTTTCTCCCCTTGTCTTGCTGAGGAGGGGAAGTGATAGAGCGGTTTGGTGGACACCTGGCAGCAGCCAAGGTGAACCCACCACAGCTTGGGTATAAGTAGATCAAAGAACATCATTCTAAGGAGAAAGGAAAGTTTTTTTCTGGAAAACATGTTCTGCTGTTATTGCACATGAGTGTTTTTTTTCCCCTAATGGATGTAACAAAAGAAAGATTAAATATTATTTGTGATAACCAAAGAAGTTGGTGAATTTTGGTGATCTAAGCTCACTTCAGATTTGTGCAATTTTAATGTTGCACTATCAGCCAAATACAAGTATTTCTTCTTCATTAACATGGTTGGTGAATACAGTTTTTGGTTTCATCAAGCTTTAATTTCAGTAATTAAATGTTTTCTGAAACAGTTTTTGTATGTTTCTAAGCCTCCCCCCTCAAGGTTTCCAAATTCTCAGCAACAAAATCTCAGATTATTTTGACTGCATGACTAAATACCCATTCTCAAGTATACATGCTGGAAACCATTAATAATTAAAAAAAAAATATCCAAGAAATCAAAAAGAAAAACATGTGGTGACTGCTTTCATTCTGTCAGTACTGATATAATAAATAATTCTTGCTCATTTTAAAAATGAAACAAACAAAACCTGAGAATTTCTATGGTTTTAGAAATGTGTTTTTTCCAAAATGCAGGACACCTTTTTTTTTTCATAGAAACAAGTGAAGCCAAGAGGTGGTTAGTATCTCTGAAAAGTGCAATAGTGTTAACATACTGGATCAAAGAAAATACAATTTAGTCTGCACCCCATCCCTACTGAGAGAAATTAGTGAATGAGGAAGGAAGTTTATCATATTTTCCCAGCAACGATGGGTTTTGGGACTTTCTGACCTGGAGGTTGTATCTGGACTGTTATCTATAATAGTACTCAGGAGATCTATTCTCCAAGAATTTGTCTAATTACTTTCTGAATTTGTTTACATTTCTTGCCCGTGCAGCACCGGCAGCAAAGTCTTCCATTGCCTCTGTAGATGCTGGAGTTGGAAGGAGAGGAAAATTTCTGTGGGTTTGGTCAGTGTTTGCTGTCTTGTAATGGTCTGGGGTTCTTCCTTCTTCCACTGTGAGAAGCAGTGAATAAACATACCTTCCTTGTCCTTTCCACACAGTTCTAATTTCTGTCAACCTTTTTTTTTATCTCTTAACTGACTTTCTAAGCTGAAGAATCCCAATTTGCTGAGAATTTTTTCATACAGAAGCAGTCCCATGTTTCTGATCAGCTTTTTTTCTTATAACATGAAGCACGAACATACATTGGGGTGTCAGGAGCTGAGTTACCCAGTTACCAGTTACCCTGAAAATTTTTAGCCAAATACTTTTAGTTGTGTGAAGGAATGTATCTGCTTCATCAGTTTAACTGCAAATTAAGAGGGACTARAGATCTGTATTTGTGGGGTTTTTATTCTGGACATTTCAATTACTTTTCTCCTTTCAAGTGAAATAAAGCCTATTTTAATGTTTTGGTACAGTTTTGTCCAAAATTCTTGTTCAGAGGAATTAAAAAAAAAAAAAAAAAAAAGAGGGGGGGAAAAAGGGGGGGGGGGGGGGGGGGGGGGGGGGGGTGTGTTTGTGTTATGAGTCTGGCTGAAACATCTCAAACAAGTTTGAAGTCTTCATTTACCAGATGAACCTGCAAGTGTACAAGGGTATATGTGATTATTAAGTTAGGGTTAAAACTGTAGACCCTACCACTGTTTGCACTATGACCCTAAGTGCAGGTGTCCTGTTGTCTGCAGCCACTGTTCCAACTAGCATCCTGCTCTGTTGATTATTTTTCTCTCCTGTTATAAAAGATATTCAGAGTACTAGCACCTCCTGCTTTCCAACCTCTTTCTCATTAAGACAAGATAAACTACAGACCAGAGTAACCAAGAAGTTACTTATGTGGTTAAGAAGATGTGACAATTTCATTGTATTTGCACCTTCCATCTGCTTATGTAAGCAATATATCTGCTCCTACTAACAATATACTTCACTAAGCCCTGCAAAAGAGGAATAAAATTGACCTCTACCACACCCCCCCTCCTGCTGGAGCATCGCTGGTAGTGCCACCATCACTTCCCTGAAGTGGTGACCCGCAGAAGCCTGCTCCTTTGCCAAATTTGGCAGCTGTCCAAAGTTAGCCGTGAGGGATGACTGTGCAAACCTGTTTCTTTAGGAAAGTGGGTTACAAATGATGGCATAGGCTTCCTTCCCCTTCCCTAGAAGAAATGGCTAACAGGAGAGGAGCCTCTGTGTGCTCCCTGCTGCACAGTCTTTTTTTCAGGCTAACAGAAAAAATACACTCTATCTGTGTAGACCCCCAATTTTCTTTAACACTGTTCTGTTTCCTTGAAGCCAATGGCACCAGCCACAGACTGATAGTTTCAGAGTCCCAAGTTTCTAAACCCCATGGCAGGCCGAGTGGGTGGTGTTGAAGAGGTTAAAGGCTTTTGCGGAAAGAAATGGAGGCAGTCTGGACTTATTTCAAGAGGATCTTGCTGAATCCTCCACTGTCATGTGGCCATAGACAAAATGCTGAATTAGAGAAGACGTTAAGGGACAGAAACTGAAGGGACAAGCTCAAATGTCAAGGCTGATGTAAGAGCAGACTCTACCATAGTGTGAGACAGAAGTTTAAGGAAAGGAAGACATGAAGTCAAAAATGTGCAAAAAAGTCAGGAAAGAAAGCAAGGGAGGTGTTCAGGAGGTGTTGGAGGTTTGCATAAGAGGGATTGACAGATGGGAAGGCTGCCTTGCCTACTAGACCATTAGGAGGTGGTACATAAGCAGACAAAGAGCAAAGGAAACAGAGGTTTTGCACTTTATGTAAGGTGCCTTTTAAATGTAAGGTGCCACTACTCCACAGCCATTCATTCCTATCTACCCTTTATCAACTGAAACTGTAATTTTTACACTTTTTGTTTCTTGCAGCTTACCTGTCCCTGCAGATATTTTTGTGCCCACAGAACTGAACTCATCTGAAATCACTAAAAAGCCACCCATGGTAGCTGGCTGCTGTCCACAGCAATGAGGAATTATATAGCCCTGTCCTRATACTAGTTAGATTACTAGCAGCTTTGTCAGTTTATGGAGTAATATAGGTACTTATTGAGTAATATGGAGTACGTTCTTGCTCACAAATGATCCCCGAGTTTACTGTAAATGACTAAATTGTTCTCAGTCACAATACTAATGTGACTTTTGTTTAGTTCTTAGCCCTAATCCCCATAGCGTTCTGATGACATAACCTTAGAGCATCAGAAATAAATGCTTTCTTATTATGTATGACAATTAAAAGTGACATTTTTAGAGAACAAATTGAAATTGTATGTCTTATGGGTTAATTTTCAGAGTGCTGTTGGCTTTGTGTATGTATCCTGTATTTTTTCAACTGACTATGTATTTACAAAGTATTTGACTGATGAAAATTACAAGTCAGAAGTTCAACAAGAATGGGAAGAAGTGGGGTCAAAGCAGTAATTTCCCACTAATAGAAAATTGTAATAAAAATGAAAAATAGAGGTTCATTACACAGATGTTTTTATGGTGCAAGGGAGTATAACTTGAGAAGAAATAACATCAAGACAGCCAACTGTGCCTTTAGTTTTTGTGGTTTCTACTGGAACACTGATATCCTAATTTGTGCTTATTATATATATCAAAGTACGTTCAATTAGATTTATAGAGGCTCCAGTAGAACCTCATTTTATTGGTGAATAAAAAATGCAGAACAATCTAAATCCCTTTGTGAAATGTAAAATTTATTTTACAGTTACAGGAAGAAGGTGTATCCTAGAATCTGCTCAGTCTCTTGTGAGATAGATCTTTAGTTCTCCAAGCAGAGCTGTAATTCTTTTTACTCACTTAAATGTCCTGTTCACTGAAACATACCTCTCTAAAGATCAATGCAGGGAGAACAGCTGTGTTTTACTCACAAAATGTAAAAATGCGTGCAATCTTATGTATTCACATGGGGGTGCCCAGATTTAGATATTTTGACAACTGGTATTTCTGAGCACACAATTTTTCATAACTGGTCATTTTTGTCATCACCTTATGATGTTAATGCTTGAGTACTACGCATATCAAACAAAACCTCTTTATTTGGAGGGAGAATTTCCTGGAAAATGTCACTAAAAAAAAAAGTCGCAAAAAAAAAAAAAAAGTTTAACTTCGAAAATGTTGAAGAAAAGGCATGTGGGAAGTAAGAGGAAAATACAAGCAACAAGAATTAGGATAATAAATTCTTATAGCAAGTACTTGATTATACTATCCTATTGACCAGATAACTATTCTAAAACTAGTTGTTACAATAACAGAAGAATATTCTTCATTCAGCATAAAGAAGAACAGGATCTCTTTTAACACATCATACCACAAAATTCAGACCAAGTATTTTTGGGTATTTCTGCTGGATTGAATACAGAAAGCAGGGGAGAGCAACATTATGGATTCCAGATTCTGCACATTCTCTTGCAAAATATATTGTCATTGCAAAGGGTGTTTTAAAATTTATTTTATATTCTTATTTATCTTTTAAGAAACAAATAAGTATTTTGCCTAGGAATGGGCTTATGGGGTGCTAGTGTGTAGAGTAATGCATAGTCTCTGCTAACTCCCTGTGTTCTGTCACACAGAGTAATCCTTTGCTGCTAAGGGGGTTGTGCCATTTAACAGAATGAAGAAAGACACAAAAGTGCACAGCCATAAGTAGATGTTCCTTCCTCTCCACCAGCAACAGGTCTCTATTCTTCATGTTCGATACCTGAATTATTTTTCTTGAGATTCTGCCTGATTTATTTTTTTTTCCCTCATGACTTCCCATGGATGACAACCAACTATAGTCATGATGCATTGTGATCTGTAATATATGGGAGAGTATATGCTGGCTGTCAAATTAAGAAACAGCATAGCCTGGACCCATTCAATTATACTTCTGAGAGTTCACTGGGAGGTGAGCACATGTGGGAGTACTCTGCTTTTGTATGCTGGAAGTAAATATTGTTAAGTAGTGCTTACACTAGTCAAGGACTTTTCAGCTACCTACGCTGTGCCAGGTGCACAAGAAGCTGGGAGGGAGCATAGCCAGGGCAGCTAACACAATTGGTCAACGGGGTATTCAATACCATGTGATGTCATGCTCAGTATATAAGCTCGGGGGACGAAGAAAGAAGGAGGGGACATTTGGAGTGATGGCRTTTGTCTTCCCAAGTAACCATTACGCGTGATGGAGCCCTGCTTTCCTGGAGGTGGCTGAACACCTGCCTGCCGGTGGTAAGGAGTGAATGAATTCTTTGTTTTGCTTTGGCATGCGTGGATTTTCTTTACCTATTAAACTGTCTTTATCTCAACCCATGAGTTTTCTCACTTTTACCCTTCCAATTCTCTCCCCCATCCCACTGGGGGGAGTGAGCGAGCGGCTGTGTGGGGCTTAGTTGTTGGCTGGGGTTAAACCACGACAACTCATTTAAATAAAAACTTGGCTGTTCTTGAAATTTTAAGGACTTCCAGTTGAAATCTTCCTCTTCATTTCCATGCTATAAAGCTTTACTGATCCTTTATAAATCTATTATTATTTCAATTGTTCTTTAAATTTCTGAATCATTGTTTTATATTAATCCAATTCTGGTTCTTGTGTTAGTGATAACAATGAGCTAGGAACCTCAGGAACAGAAATTACTTCCTCATCCAAGCTTGCAAAATAAAAAAAAGAAAACTTAAGCAAACTTAAGTTAGGGCTATCAAACATGTACCAAATACATGTCAGAACTGAGACTTCATCTGAACTTCAAAGCCTCTTTAATGTCATACTGGTATCATTCAGACAAATGGTTGAATATAACTTGTTATAGGTTATTGTATAAGGTATTGTAATCTGATTCAGAATGCATGAAAAGGATGGAGAATTTATAGGGAAATTTCAAAAGAAACAGAGTTCACAGTTCTGGTAAAAATGGAGCTTCTTCATTTTTAAGCCTTATGATTTGTAAGGTTCTGTGACATCCTTCCCCCCAATCCAACTCCTCCCAAAATTGAAAAAGTTAATACTTGTCTGACTGTAGTGCACTGGGATAGACGTCTGACACTAGAACAACAGGCAGGGTGTAGTGATCTTTCAATCATTTTTTGCAATAACTCTGGTAATGATTGGGAATACTCTCATACTTCTGATTTTTCTGATGAAAAACATAGTAGTTAGGGAGACAGTTAGGGAGATACCTTTTTTTTTTTAATTTATTCACTGTCTCCCAGAATTACCAACATAGAACAGCACAATTGGAATTGTTACTGACTTACGATGAACTGCAGAATCCTTACATCTACCAGCAAAGTATTACCTGCAGTCCCAAGGAGTCCAGATAAATATAAGATCTGTTCAGATAAATTTTCCTATATTTCAGAATCATGTATAGTTTTGCAAATGAGTATACCCTACTTTACTTGTCAGCCTTAAAAGAATATGCTGCATAAGTAAGCCAGGTTAGAATTTTATCACTAGTTTGGTGAACAAACCACTTTTTTAACTATTTAAAAGCCTCAATAAAAGCTGAATTTCTTATTCTGTAACTTACTTTCAATGATAGTTTGATGTTAAGGACTCAAAGAAAAAAACAAATCCTAAATTGTTCTGCTTAGTTCCTTGTTGATTTTTTTTCCTTGTGCAGCTTTTTTTATTTTCCTACTGACAATGTAAGGCTTTCATCAAAAAAGAAATTTGACTCAGGCCATCTACTTCAAACAGAATTTTAAAAATGCGTATCAAAAGGTCTGATTGATCTGTTTGCAAATTGCTGTATTTTTTACATCCTTCTTTAGACTATATAGCTTTATGCTCTGCCTACACAAGGTGAAGCATTAAAACAGAACTCCAATAATGATAGATATTTTCTACCATGTATTAATTTCTCTCACTGTGAGGTGGTAGTTCTTTCGGTTTGAATGACCTTGCCCAACAGCTTATTCTGTCAAAGACAGATTGCCAAATCTAGGATTTGTTTCAGATAAACTGAGATATAATCAGATTCTAATTCTGTGCCAAACTGAACAGCATCAACTGTCRTTAAGGTATCATAAAACTCATTGCATTATCTTTCATACATAGAAACCTGAGGAGTGTAATAGTGAGGGAGCCTGGTTTGCTTCCAGGCAGGTGCAGGTATAATTTCATTTTCTGTATCCTCTAAAATCACAATGACAGCTACAATTTATCCTTACAAAATCTTTCTGATTTTATAATAAAAAATAGAGTAGTTGCATAATAAAATTTTATGATATTTTTGGATGCATGTCCCCTACAACCAGGTGTGTATACAAATGACTGGGGAAGATAAAAATTTCCATGATAGATTAGGTTAGTATGTCATCTACTGCAGCATCCCTTCTTAAACTGAAGAGAAAGGTGAAAAAACACAGGACAGGAGAGAGAGTCTGTCCTGTGTATCAGTTCTCCTTTTTTTAGGAGATTTTTATTCCTTTTTAGGAATAAAAGTATTTTAGGACGTCTTTACAATCTGTGTAGATATCCATATTTCATGCAACATTATGAATGTCTAGGCAGAGGCTGTGGATGTTCCAAACTATGTCAATTTCTTTTGAACTTCTGTGTTCTTGGGCACTGATCACTTCATTTTCAAAAAATTTCTATTATTGTGCACAATGGGTTTGTAAGTCATGTCTCAGCTTCTGTCATGACCTGGACTGATCAGACCAGGGGGTTGTAAAGGTTTTAAAATTCCCTTGGGCTAAATTAAGGTGAAACAACACCAAACCATTGGTTAAGCATTTTATCTAAGGCACAAGCGATTTGAACTTGGAAAGCATAACAATAAACAACCCAAACTYAGAAAGTGCAACAGTAGGCAATGTGGGTTCTATTGAAACATGTAGAAGAAGAAGAGGAAAGAGAGGAAAAGAGAACAGAGAGAAAGAGAGAGAAAAGGAGATAGAGAGATATCACCACCCTTGGATCCTGCGATGACGACGATGACGGGTGCAGCGATCCTCCGGTGGCGGGCGCGCGCGCCAGCTCCTTGGGTTGGGGTCTTCTCATAGTCGTGTCCCAACCTCTCGGTTGCATCAGCCACGTAGTTTCTAGAACTTTTCGTGCAGGCGCTGTTGTGGTAAGGGGTGGTTGCGAGGGGTCTTTCGGTGGTCTTCAGGTGGTCGCGAGCCCCTTCCTCAGATAAACTCTGTGTGACCTTTTGCCATATGTGGTGAGATGTCTGGCTTGGGCAGAACAGGGAGCTGTGCACCCTCCGGCACGTGCTGCCTGTCCTGTGTTATCTGACTCCTCATTTGCACCTTATCACTGCTATGCAGACACCTCCCCACCCCA
>JASVER010000126.1:2100642-2156291 GCA_030449065.1 Oceanodroma leucorhoa | reverse complement strand
ATTAGGAAAAATTTCTTCACTGAAAGGGTAGTCAGGCATTGGAACAGGCTGCCCAGGGAAGTGGTGGAGTCACCATCCCTGGAGGTGTTCAAAAAACGTGTGGATGAGGTGCTTCAGGACATGGTTTAGTGGGCATTTGTACTGGGTTGATGGTTGGACTCGATGATCTTAGAGGTCTTTTCCAACCTTAATGATTCTATGATTCTATGATTCTAAGTAACATCTTAAGATGAAACTTTTGATGAGAGAAGATGAAAACCTAACACTCAAATAACAAATATTTTACTTTTCACCTGTAAATGTCTTATACGATTTCACAAGACTTGCTAACAAACTGTTGAAAGGAACTATATAGGCACTGTATGTGCTCTTCATGTCATGTGTCATCATTTGATTATATGCTTATAATCTTTGCTTAGTTCAAATATAGTCACACTAGACTTTTGCATGGGTTAATAGTCAACTTACCAAAGTCTTTCAGGTTTTAGATTTAGAACTATATAACATATCAGTAATTCATTAACTAAGTAACTTAAACAGGCTGAACCACACAATGCTATAGTTAGGGAGTTGCTGAATCCTGCAGCCCAAAAGAAGCGAGGCTGCCACAGCTCTATCCCCCAGGTCCAGTCAACACTGACGCTGAGATGTGTTCCCAGTAGGCACACATATACAATACACATATGTATATACGCATGTATGCATATACACATATACACAAATAAACATATACACACCACATCTCACAGTGTGTCTCCTACCCCAGGAGGGCTGGGGCAGGAGCTCGTTCCTTTGACTGAGGTGCCCCCACCTGCTGTGATGCCTCTGAGCTCCTCTGTGGGTGTTGAGATGGGCCTTTATCACATAATCCAACAGATATTAATCCATTAAGCAAATCAATTCTTACTAACAAAAACTGCTAGGATAAAGATTTTTTTTTCATTGAAGTAATTGCCTACTCTGATAAATTTTAAAGTTCTGAGTAGTAAAACATGTAAATAAATGTTTTGTCAGAGAACAGATTTCTGTATCTATTCTTGCTCCCCTGTTACTGTATGTCTGGCCAGATCAACTATTGTTTAAGCCCTTCCAACACCTAAAATAAGAAATCTCAGCTAAAAGAAGAACTGCTATAGATGTTTATTTGGGCTTATGAACGTCCTTACTCTCTGTCTTTTCATCAAGCTTGGATGAAAGCCGAAACCATTTCATTCTGAAAAGCAGGAATGATTGTGTTTTGTCTTAATTTTTTTTTCTTCACAAATCAGACCCAGTTTCTCCAAATTGTTTGCTTCCCAACCAGTGAGCAGTTTCACTATCGTTCCTTTAAAACAGAAGGAGGCAGCTGTCATAAGTGGTCAAACTTTGGGAAGGAATAGATAGCTTGTGAATATTCCAGAGAGGCCTTCAGTATGGTTTCCTAAATCAATAGGAAAGGCACACAGTGAGATGAACTGAGGGGAGACAGGTCTCCTTGCCAAGCAGTCAAGTTGATGGTGCATTTTTGTCCAGCTTTTACTGATTTTTGGTTTTATTCTTAATTCTAACAGATGGAATTCATCTAAAATTTTGAACAGATACAGCTACTGAACAGAGAAACTAAGAGCAAGTATAAATACTCGTATGCTCTGTATGCTTTATATATTCTATACTCTGTACTAACTTGGCGCAAGTATAAATGTTCTAAGTATAAATTACCTTCTGTTCTTTATAAAGAAATTTCCACTGAAGCCAGTCCTGCAGACCGAACATTTTTAGTCGTTAGCAAAGGAGTTAAAAGGCTGTTTGCATTTTTCAAATGTGCTAATCATTTGTACACCACACAAAATGAAAAAAATAATTTTCCAGCAAAGGTACTTGGCATTAGTGAACATGTGTAGTTATTAATCTTATTTCTCATATTGACAGATATCTTATTCTTTTCAAAGTTATACGAGACGTGCATTGTGTTCACTGTAAATAAGATCCCTGTTCACAGGCATTCAGGGCAGGTACTCATACAAATCTTGGATTTCWGGCAGGATCCTCACTGCCGATGGTATGCCAGAGAGGTCCTCTGCTGGTTGTTGTTCACCACCAGAATGCCTTGCTGCATACAGAGTCTTGTTGCCAGCTCTTTACCCATGCCACACCGTGCCTATGATGGCACGCCATATAGCCCTTTTATCATCTTAGATGTCATCCTAGTTGCAAACTCTTCCTTCTTTTCCCCATATTCTCATCTGGAGGAGGGATAAAAAACACCCAAAAATCCAGATAACCTTTGAGCTAACCAGAGAGCCCTACTCTTGTCCAGCCATTGGTCAACATGTGATTATGCAGCAAAATTACACAATTTTCTTTCCTCCTCCTCCTCCCTCAATTTTTTGGGTTATTTGCACATAACTGGCTTTATATGGCTTTTTTATGTACCAACCTTTTGAAGATATGTTGGCAAAATCTTGCAACTTATTAAATTAACCTTGTTAGATTCTTAACTACTTTATTTCAAAACATCGTCTAATAGGGAATAGGGAGATTAGATTGTGTAATAATGTTCTTCCTCTCTTATCATCTTGTAGTAGCTGTTCTAAGACAGAGCTTCCTGTTGAAAAAATAGTGTTCTTTGCTAGCTCACATTCTTACCTTTAAATCAATCCTAAATCAGTACTTATGCAGTGAGCTGTGAAATACCATGTCCTGGATTATGCTGACATTCAAGATAAATATAAAATCTGAATATTCATATTATTGTAAAAATATTTTAAATTTTTTGCAAAGAGCTTAGGCTCCTAATTCTAGGCAAATTCTAAATTTTTCCTTGCCTGTGTTTTATCTCACTGACTTTCTCTGGGTGGTAATTTTGATTACATCTACCAGCTCACTGCACAGTTTAGCCATTGTTATGTTTGTCCTATATCTGGTGTTGTACTTCACTAAACAAACAGTGTAGGGAAAAAAGTATCAGTGCTAAGTAATTAAAATTTTATTTAACAAAGTAATATTCTGTGAACTCAGCAAAGCTTACAGAAATTAAATGGAAGAGCCTAATTTTATCTTGAGTGCCATTACTGAGGAGCAGAATGGGGCTCTGCTAGAATGGTACTGATACAGTAAGAATAGCTGTACAAATGTTGCAGTCTTTAAACATGTTTAAAATTACTAAAAATTCCCAAGTCAGACAGAATTGAAAAAAGAACCTTCCCTTCTTTTTTCATGGTGTTCTCAGAACAGAGAAGCCTTTTAATAATTTATTCTGGAGATGGTAGTTTGGAAGGGAATRCAAAGACTTCTGTTGCCAATGTTGTCACACTGCCTGTGTTCAGATCAGCTTGCTGAGATAGGACACGTGCTTCCCCTCTCCAGAGATGCTGAAGTAAAACATATTCTTTCTCTAAACTGTCACAGCTAAATAGCCATTTGTGATTTCATTTACAGTGATGACTTCTTAATGCATTGTTCTGTACATAGTAGAGTAAATTCTCCTCTTTGTCAATGTCAATAGGAATTTCATGCACTGGGAGGAAAAATGAGCTATCTTTTCTGCCGGTACATACCTGTTTCCCAAGTCATCTATGTTAAAAATATGATATTGCACACTGACCTACACTCTTTTCTTTTTACATATTTTTCCATTTGAYCCTTTGATAAGTAGTATTGGACACTGAGGTCTAGGTTAATAAATCCGTACCACCATATCTATAGGATTAGATTTGGTTTTATATAAAGTAAATATGAATTAAAGTTCTACTGAAATCACAAAATGTGTTTCACTAAACTGGTATTCAAGCACACACTATAGATATAAATATATATATATATATATACATACAAGTACATTCACATATGTGTTAGAGTGATAAACACATTACATGATCTTTTTCAAAAATATGCATTTGCTAGTTGCACACATCTTTTGCAAGGGTTGGCCAATCCTTGGTGTATCTTTCAGGCTAAGCCAGGACAGATTAAATAACACTTATTAAATAACTGAAACATATGTTTTTCCTCCAAGTCAGTTGATTCTTCAACTGTGTGTCCACATGAGTATTTTTCTGGAATTTGATCAGATTAAACCTCTCTACACATTGTATGAAGCATTAATACGTGCTACAGGTGGAAAACTGAGTTACTGAGAATGAATTTTAGTTGCACTGTTTGCTACAGACTAGGCTAGGTGTGTTTATGGCTAAATTCAGAGCCGTAGCGTGACATTTTGATATTTGTGATGCTTCCAGGATCTCTTTGTCCTGCTCACATGGCAGCTGCAGCTAGTATGACTATGACACATCTGACTTTGGCTCCCTATGAAAAGGGAGTTTATCTTTCCTGTGTGTTTCACTCTCATCTTGCACTTGCAGCTGCAATCCCATAAAAGTGTATTTGTGAAATGAAGACAGATGGCACACTTTAAGAATAAAATCACATTTACATTTAAACTTCATGCTTTTCTTCTCTCCATTGTTTTTTTCATTTTCTCTGCTAAAGGTAAATCTAGTTATGCACAATAATCTATGCATTTCACAGATTGTAGTTATAGCTGGTTCCTGAGTTTCCTATTTGTCCTTGTATTTCATAGAACTGCCATATTGTGCTTTTCAGTCCTTTATGGGGATCTGATACATACTTGTATGTTTAAAAAGCTTCCCAAAATAGATGCAAAACACTGACTGAGCTTTCTGTTCTGCTCTGATCTTCTCCCAAAAGTGCCTACTCACAGAAACTTCTTTTCTGCTTGAGATCTTTGATCCTTTTAGCTCCGAATATATAGAAGGTCCAGAAAACTCAGCATGCTTCATTTGTTTTTTGAGTAGCACTTGTGTTCTGTATTTATTTGTAGAAACAGCAAAGATTAGCATTTGGTAGGAGACGGCACTCTAACTGACTGAGATAAACAGGAAAGGTGAGGCCTATATTTAAATAGGTCCATTCAAAGAGTCTGTTAGAGATGTGTGATAGCAAGTTGCTGGTGTGGCAGAAGGATCATCCATGGAAAAATATTTTCATCAGTAATTAAATATGATGTAATATACTTCTCAAAAAGTATTTATTAGCTGAGTACAAACCATCTTTTTTGATGTGCTGTGGATATAAACTTGTTCTTGTTTGAGTCATGAAAGCTCTATTTCTTCATACTGAATGTAATGTGTATTTGTGTCATTACAATATTTTTGAAGTTTATTTTTGAATGGATGCAACAAAACAGGCATCCTCTAGTACTTCAAATGTATTTCATAAAATAGAATTTTTAATAAAATCATATATTAACATAATTAATAGAACATATATTAATTATTTTTAAAAAAACTTTTTCTACCCACTTTTATAGGTATTCAAAATTCAGATTTATGTGGCTTCTATCTTAATAGCGTAATAAAAAGAAATCACTGCCCTTGCTTTTATTCTGTTCCAAGTCCACCTTTCCAATTTTTGTATTTTGAGTCTATTTTGTATAATTTTGTAATAAAACTATATCCTTACTCCATTTTGAATTGTAACCCTAGAAAATGATTAAAGAGGAAAAACCACATATGTAATAATTGCACTTCCTATAATTGAAGGCTTGTGTTGTGGTATGGAGCAAGAAGATATGCGCAAAAGATTGTGCCACCCAAAATTCAAAGTAGTTGGTAGTTCAAAGTGCAGACATGGAGGAAATAGACAAAAAATCATCTTGTTCCTCACTACTCTTGACTGACCTGCAGTTCCCCTGTAGGCACTCTCAGGGATCATTTAGGCTACTAGCAAGTTTGGGAGTGGTGGTAGAAAACAACCTTTGAAGCTTGGTTCCTGAGGTGCACATCAGGATGTGTTTAACCAATTTATTACCAAAGTAGCCAGAGAGATGTGTGCATACGGCTGGCATCGGTGTTCCGTTAGCCACTGTGTTTGTGCTTGAAGGCAGGGGTTCTCCCCAGTGTGTCCCAGAGCCCAGTTATTGGATGCAGAGGTTTGCCTGAGTGTGCTGGGTCTGCCTACCCTGGGGGCACTTCGAGGCTTCCCCCCGGAGATAACCGGGGTGCCTGCAGGAGGGTAGGCATCCTGGCTGTACTTTGGCTCGGGGGAAGGCTGGCTTCTGCCACATCTCAGGACCAATACTGGGCTTCCCAGGTTAACATGTTCCCTGGGCTTCAGTAAGTTTATAAACAGTAAATTAAGAAGGAAAACAAAAGGTCGCTCTCCCCTATTGCCCATCAAGATGTATGAATTGCTCTTTTCTCATTCTACCATTCTGACTGTGTCCAAGAAATGTAAATTATAAAAAAAAACAAAAGAAAAATTTAAGCTTGGTAGCTTAAATACCAAGCTTAAATACCAACTACTCCCAACTTTTGCACATCTTGAGATCCTGGAAAACGGAAAAGTTGGTAGGGAATTAGACCAGTGAAGAAATAAAGGAAAAAAGAAGTATTGCCAACCAACACTTTTTGGAAGGAAGTTCTTGTGAAAGGAGATTAATTCCATTAAATTTTCTTCTTATTGCATATATAAATATGGATGCAGTTTATACTTGGATATATGTAACATATTTGGCTTTTTTACAAAGCTTTACACATAATGCTGGATGACGTCCTATTTTTAGAAAGGAGCACCAATTAAATCAGATGTGAAGTGGATTAAGAACTGGCTGACAAATCTCAAAATAACTGATATAGAACTGTTGTTGTCTAAGAGGAGCAACTGAAATGGCTGGTACTCTTCAGTTTGGAGACAATAAGGTCTGCAGGGCTGAGATTTGATCAAAATTTATGGCATCATGAAGATTAAGGTGGACACAGGTTCGCTTACCCACCAAACCTCACAGTACTAGAACTAGGGGGAAGTTAGTAGGATATCTATATAAAACAGACAAAAGAAAATGCTTTTTTATACAATGAGAAAGAACTTGAAACTGTTGCCTGAAGAGGCTGTTAAGGCATGTACCAGCATGTGAGGAATGTATCAGCATGTTCACAAGAGAATTAGGCAAATTCTTGCCCTGTGAATTCACAAACAGAGGGAATGGGCAGGGATATGCCGCTTTACATTTCCTGCTCTTGTATGAGTGGAACTGACACGCCAATGCGCTTTCCTGAGATAGCATCCCACTCCTGAGAGACCAATGCTGTGTTGCAGGTCCCACTGACCTAATACAGTAGATTTGGAATTTTCTATCAGTAAATGTTTCTAGAGAGATTTCATAGGCATCAGTTCTGGTTCTTCTCGTTAATGGACTTAATCTAATTTTGCTGATTTTCTTTTTTTTTTTTTTTTCTTAAGAGAATGACTTCTTTTTAAAATTTGCTTTTAATTGTTAGTCTTTGTTTTCTTCATGGCACAAAATATAAAAAATGGGTAAGTTTAAATTGCTCCTTCATCTTGTATTAAAATGACACAAATACTGATTTTAAAATAGCTGTGTTTTTTTAACAACATAATAAAGCTGTGATAGTGAACGTAGTAAAGGAAAAATGTGGTGCCCGACCCCCATCGTTTGCTATACTTCACTGATCGATTCAGGTAAGTGCAGAGTTGACTGAATTTTGGAAAAAAAGGTGTTGAAGATTGATTTAACAATGAGACAGATGGATCACAATATTGTAGAGCATTGTGAAAGACCAAAGTTGAAGATATGTAATTCACAGAAAAAAATCAGAAATGCAGATAAATGCAGGAAAGAAATACAAGATCTTTGTTTCCCAAGTTACGTAGTAATTCAGGTACATTTTGGAGACATAGCCTGAGTGTAGATGTGAAAGTCGTACCTTCAATTGCTGTGAATTGTTTTATGGTGATGATGCAAAACAATCCCTAGAAAACATTCTAATTTTGCCTGAGCTGTGCCTGGCCTGTATCTGTATCTGTATTTTGTACCCATGGTAAGCCTGAGCAGTCCCTTCGGACTTGTGGAAAATTCTGGAAAAAAACAGTTTGGAATTATCCTGAAACCACTTGTATTAACTACAAGAACTTTTAATGAGGTGATTCAGGTGAAAACCAAAGTTCCTCACTCTTTTAGCTTTTTAAATAGGATGAATGTGATGTGGAAGGTATTCTTCTCCTTTGAAAAAAAGGAATATTTTTTTTCCCGAACACATTTATTTCTTTCTTTTTAAAGAATGAAAACAGTCTGCCTGCTCTCTTCCTTGCTGTGCTTATACATCCAAATGTCAGCTCATCCTATGTGGAAAACATCAGTATTTGTTTCAAAAAACCCCTGATTTTAATAATGAAACTGTAGGATAGAGGTATGTGAGTCAGCAAATAGAAAAATGCCAGGGATCAAAGTCTCCTTTCATGAAATTTGACTGAATTTATTGAAGGTACAGCAGTGAAGAACTGAAACATGCATCCTCATGGACATAGTGTTTTAATAGTATCCTTCTGACTGAGAATTTTATTGATCAAATGGCACCGATGACTGGTTTGTATTTTACTCTTTCTCTTTTCAAGAGTTCAACAGTCATCATATTTTGAATAAGGAAACATAAAGGAACTCTGAAATGACTAATAAAATATTAAATTGTTTAGATGTCCATTATACCTAATAGCTAATATTTTACTCTTCTCATTCATTCTGCTCTGCAGACATTTAATAGAGACTCATGTCATGCAACCTGAAAGGAGCAAAAACTTTTACATTATAGTACATTCTACTCCAGAATTATTAGAACAGAACAGAACAAAACATAACAGAACAGAATAGAATAGAATGGAATGGAATAGGTTTGGATTGGAAGGGACCTTTAAAGGTCATCTAGTCCCACGTCCCTTTCATGGGCAGGAACATCTTCAAGTAGATCAGGTTGCTCAGAGCCCCGTCCAACCTCAAATGTTTCCAGGGATGAGGCATCTACCACCTCTCTGGGCAACCTGTTCCAGTGTTTCACCACCCTCAATATAAAAAATTTCTTCCTTATATCTAGCCTGAATCTACCCTCTTTTAGTTTAAAACTATTACCCCTTGTCCTGTCCCTACAGGCCCTGCTAAAAAGTCTGCTGCCATCTTTCTTATAAACCCCCTTTAAGTACTGAAAGGCTGCAATAAGATCTCCCTGAAGCCTTCTCTTCTCCAGGCTGAACAACCCTAGCTTTCTCAGCCTTTCTTCACAGGAGAGGTGTTCCATCCCCCTGATCATTTTTGTGGCCCTCCTCTGGACCTGCTCCAACAGGTCTGTGTCTTTCTTGTGCTGAGGACTCCAGAGCTAGACACAGTACTGCAGGTGGGGTCTCACCAGAGCAGAGTAGAGGGGCAGAATCACCTCCCTTGACCTGCTGGYCACACTTCCTTTGATGCAGCCCAGGGTACGGTTGGCCTTCTGGGCTGCGAGTGCACATTGCTGGCTCATGTCCATCTTTTCATCCACCAGTACTCCCAAGTCCTTGTCTGCAAGGCTGCCCTCAATCCCTTGATCCCCCAGCCTGTATTGATACCAGGGATTGCCCTGACCCAGGTGCAGGCCCTTGCACTTGGCCTTGTTGAACCTCATGAGGTTCACATGGGCCCACTTCTTGAGCTTGTCCAAGTCCCTCTGGATGGCATCCCGTCCCTCAGGCATGTCAACCGCACCACTCAGCTTGGTGTCATCTGCAAACTTGCTGAGGGTGCACTCGATCCCACTGTCTATGTGATTAATGAAGATATTAAATAGTACTGGTCCCAACACGGACCTCTGTGGGATACCACTTGTCACCAATCTCCATTTGGACATTGAGCTGTTGACCACTACCCTCTGGATGTGACCATCCAACCAATTCCTCACCCATCAGATAGTCCACCCATCAAATCCATACCTCTTCAGTTTAGAGAGAAGGATGTTGTGGGGGACTGTGTCAAAGGCCTTACAGATGTCCAGATAGATGACATCTGTAGCCCTTCCCATGTCCACTGATGTAGTCACTCCATCATAGAAGGCCATTTGGTCAGACAGGACTTGCCCTTGCTGAAGCCATGCTGGCTATCTCAAATCATCTCCCTGTCCTCCATGTGCCTTAGCATAGCTTCCAGGAGGATCTGTTCCATGATCTTGCCTGGCACAGAGGTGAGACTGACTGGCCTGTAGTTCCCTGGGTCTTCCTTTTCTCCCTTTTTAAAAATGGGGGTTTTGTTTTCTCTTTTTCAGTCAGTGGGAACTTACCGGACTGCCACGACTTCTCAAATACAATGGATAGTGGCTTAGCAACTTCATCTGCCAGTTCCTTAAGGACCCCCAGCTGGATCTCATAGGGTCCCATGGACTTGTGCACCTTCAGGTTCCTTACATAGTCTTGAACCTGAGACCACATATAATCATATTAATGTGATGTTAATGTTAAAGTGATGGCCCATGTACAAATGTGATATTTAAGTCATTGAGGAGATTCGTGTATGCATATACATGTACAGTATATTTAGAATCACAGTAAAATTAATTATGACAGTAGTCTAACTAGATGGGCCCTAAAACACCAGTAGTCCGATTTAAGAATGCTCGTGTGTGAAATAGTAAAGTTTGCTCAGAGTCAGATAGGAAGGGAAATTAGGTGCATCTCAGGTATCTGCTCTTTATTGGAAAAACTCTGACTGGTCTCTGTCAAAGGGACTTTCTTCCCATAACTTAACATTTTGCTATACCAAACCCATGGCTAACTTCCTGTAGCTTGGTAAATAATACATTCCAGCCTGAGTGACCTAAACTTATCTGAGTCAGATTCCGTACAGGGACTTTTACATATCATCTGTTCAAATTTGGTGCCTTTATGAAGACAGATAGCCCTAAACTCATCAGTGTCCTCCAGTCTTAACTTGCTCCTTGCACTACAGAAGTTTAACAGTAAAGCAAAGCAGCCTGGTCAAGCTGTTAGATACAGATTGCAATAAAAAGTTTACATGTAAACAATTTTAAAATGTGACCCCCAATATTACACTTATCAGCAGTCTGTCTTTTTCTCATTGTTTGCACTCTTTTCTGTAGAATTCCCAAGACACATCCAAGTTTATGGCTAGAATTATAGAATTTGCAGCAAGACTTTTCCTTCCTATGTTACCCTCAGTTCTTCCATTTTCTTAAAACACATTAGGAGAAGCTCCCCTGAAATTCTCATAGTAATATGACTGAATGGTATTCTCTTGGTTATTAGATATAGTTCAGAAGAGGAATAAGAAATGCATGGCTCTAGTCTTAAATCACATTGTGCCAGTTCTGAAGCTCCATCCTTAAACTATAGCTCCTACCCTGGCTAAATGGCTAACCCTTGGCTACTGGCTAAATGTCTCAGCTCAATCTGAGTTATTCAGAAACCATAAATTCAGCAGGAGTTACTATTTTGACAATGATGTCAGGTACTATTCTGGATAATGAGTTGCCTGTATTCTGTAAAGCTCATGAATTCTGCAATAACACCTTTCTGTAGAGACCACATGCAATGCTTTTGGACATAAACACACCAGTGAACTCAACATACAAAAAAAATATCCCCAACACCATGAATTGTCCTATTTTTTGAGTTTCACCACATCAGTTCCTTCTTCCATATGTCAAAATACCTTGTCTTCTCTCCTGAGGACAAAAGCTCTTTTGACGACATTGCTTCAAAAAATGTAAAAGAATTCTGAAGAACTGCTAGCCATGTAACATGTCACAGGASATAAAACAGGTTGAAATAGTGAAATTCCTTTTTCCCCACCTGTGAAGATCTAGTAGGCAAAGGAACTCATGCCCTATCCAGAATCATTGTAGTTCCTACATAGAAGGCAGTTGGTGATTATGATTTTGATATAACCCTTGTGTATATGTATTTCATTTTCTTCAAGTGGCATGTCAGGAGTATGCATAATCATCTGTGTGCAGTCCTCAGTGTGGGACCATTTAGCCGAGGAAGGAGTAACATCTTCTATTATCACTAGGTATCTTCCTATTTGTTGACTGAGAAAGTGAGAGTATGGATCATCTGAAAAAGGAAGGCTCATTGCAGAAGGCATGTAAATGGGAAAACTACTGGGAAAGAGCTGCATCATATTTGTTGCAAAAGGGACATTTTTTGCTGGCAAGGATGAATTATTTTCTTTGCCCTGCTGAGTTTCTTCCAGAACAGACACAGTTTTACAAATAAACATATCAGTGTCACATTCTTCTTCTTTTAATTCAGCATGACAGTTCCCATGGCTATAAAACTGATAAAAATGAATTTATTAAGGGGCATAGCACTATGTGAAAAAGGGGGGGGGGGGAAATCGGAAAGATAGGGAGATAGTGGAATTTCTTCAGTTTGTATCTCTCAGAAGAGTTAAAGTTTAGGAAACTACAGAGATAAAAGGGAATAAAGCCTAGAAATGGCCTGTGGCTTACACCTACTCTCTAGCTGCAGAAGTCTTTGAATCCTCCAGACATTTTTTTTTTTCCCCATAGTTCCCTATCTTGCAAAACCCATATATCTTTAATATTGCAATATTCAGTGCTAGTGGGGAACATTCTCAACTCCTTTCAATTGCAAAACATCAAAGGAGAAAGAGAAGTGGCACATGGAAAGGTAGATTAATGTCAAAAGGAGCACTTCTACTGAATTCCATAGATTTAACATGAGACGTCTTGTTAGAACAGAAATACTGTAGGAAAAAATGGGGTTATCTTGGGGAAAACATTACTTAATATATCTTAAGGCAAAGAATGAAATTAGTGAAAATAATCTGAAATATGCATTATGCAGCAGAAATTAAGCATCGTTGAGTGACACAAAATGAAGATGAGTAGCAGCTTAGTCATCAGTTTGCAGTGAGATGAAGCTTCCTCAAATATGTAAATGTTGGCTGCACACAGCACAAAAAGCGTATTATAAATCTGGAAACAGGTAAAATACTATATTACTTGATTTGTGGATTTACAGTTCATTTCTGGATTCCTTATTGTCAGAAAACTATTGACTGGAGGGACTTAGGAGAAGATTAACAAAGATGGGGCAGGGGCGGGCTGGAGAGAGTCAGGATTTCAAAGTGCATACTTTGGCAAGAAGATTAAAAAGTAGCACAGTCTATATATAGCTGAAGCAAGTAAATATTAGGCAAGAAAAGGAATTTTCATCTTCCTGAGTCACTTGTTAAATAGTGTAATGAAGTGAAAGTGAAGGTTTAGCTAAAAAGGAAGAATTGACAAAAGGAAGATAGAAAAATCTTTGGAGTCATTTTATAATGTTCAGCTGATAAAAGAAAGCAAATGTGTGAAAGTGAGGATTAGTAATGATTGGAGTTGTATCTTTTCTATGTAATTCTACTCTTTGGAAATGACATTGTCATATTAAAAAAAAGCATCTGTGTAAGTAAGTACCCTAGTTAAGATGACTTTAAGACCTACAATCAAAAGAATGTGAAAATCTTTCGTTTTACTTCAGTAGTTTTATTTTGTCCTGTATCTCAAATTTTCCATTTGATTTTTTTGAAGAAAAACATTCACTAGTTTTGGTAGTATAGAATACTGTGTCAGAGACTTTAATAAAAGATGCTTACCTATGCAAACCATTACATTTTATACAGTGTGAGCGTCTTAAATGGTTTGTTGCTTCTACAATTGGTAAGAGATTTTTATATTTTTTAAAACCGTAAAAAAGGGGTGTTTTTGCAAATCAAATTATGAAGATAGCACTACTTCACAAAACCAAGTCAATTGCCATGCAACACAACATTTTTAAAAACATGAACATTCATAATTTGGGGAGTTTTGATATATAAGTGAATAGAAATATGTTGATTTTCCACAGGCAATTTTCTTATGAGAAATCGGTATACCCAGTGTATGGTAGATACTAGTGTTCAGATACTTTTCTGAATAGGACCTGAAAATTCTTCATTACTTGAAAAAGGAAGCAAATATCTCCACTGAAAAAAATAATCTTACTTGAAAGATAAAAAGTGATCAAAACCAAATAATCTTCTGCTTTGCTCAACAAAGGTCTGTAAAAGCAAGCATCCACACTAATGCTGCATCAGCTGATGTAAGCAGTACTCCAGGAATGATGTTAAAAACCCAAAGAAAAGTGTCCTAGGAGAAGTTTCTAGATCTTCCAAGGGTATATCTGCATACCTACAACTGGTTTTGTATTTTGATCATCACTCTTCATTAAGTATAAAATATGGTATAGTGGTACTTACTCTGGTTTTGATACTTAAAAAAAGCCCAAGTTAGTTATCACATTCTGGTTGTAGAACACAGCTGGAATCTTGAATGTATCTAATGCTGTTTACTGTAAACCCTTTTACTACTCCGCTCAATATTATTCCTAAGTCATTATGTAGCTACTTTATGTTTAAACATGTGTAGCAGCATATTGAAATGTGGAAGTATAGAATTTCCTTCAGAATATGAGGCATTGTTTTCCCTCACTGTCTCTTTCAGTGGTTGTACACTTTAACAACTCCATTGACTTCTGCAAAATTTATTTTAGTACATACCTGTGAATGGAGATTATTGGTGGTTGTAGGAACACTGATGGTTCTTTGAGAGACCGGTTCATCTCTTCTACTGGAGATAAAAGTCTCTGTGAAGGTCTTGTGGTTTTTTTCAGTCTTCCCACATCATTTCTGGTTACTGAATATCCATATGTGTTTCAATGTGATCCAGTTTTATTTTTTTTCCATTCTTGGCCTAGTGAGGAGAACTTTCTTTTTCTTCTTGTATTTGACCTTTGTGATTGTGATTTTTGCCACCTTCATGCCAGACTTGGGCAGTGGCTTACAGCCTTGTAGAGCAGAAAAACTCAATTTGGATCAATGGACAAATATAGCATGAACTGACAAGGAGAGAAAGGTAGACATGAGTGCTGTGGTAACTCTCCTGGCTCCTTGTCCTGCCTTGTGTCACCTCAGAGTCACAGGTCTAGAGCTTCAGGTTGTCAGGAACCTGATGAAGAGCTATCTCAGAGCCTGCCACATTTTCTGAGAGAAAACAAAATGTGACATTTCACTGCCCTTTTAATTAGAACCAGAACATTATTGGTAGCAGATGTTAGGCTCTGATATCTTTACTCCAGATTAGTCCAAATCCAAATCAACAGAGATTTTTGGAGACAGTGGAAGCTACATTGTTTTGGGAAAGATTTCTCTTAGCTATGAAAAATGTAATGTTATCAGGCAGCATTCGTTGTGGGGGAAAAAAACCTCTTAAAATTAATCACACTTTAAATAGCAGAATGGAAGGGTTAATGAGGAAAAAAAAAGTGATTCTTTCAGCTGGAAGCTGACATATTGAAAATAAATTCAGCATGCTCCTGAGGGAATTTTATGAATGCATACATGCATGGGGTCTGAAAAGTATTCATCTTCTTGTCTTCAGATTGTGTACCTGGTCAGAACATTTCTCTCTCCTCTCTTCCTCGAAATTTTTTGGGCAAGAATATTTCTCTTGTTAATTTTCTCATGTAAAATGCTTCAATGTTTTCACTACAATATTTTAATTCTTGGCTGTCCTCACTCAAATGCTGATTTTGTGTTACTACATAATGCTTTTATTCGTCCATCACCCCACACCCTGAAGTATGCATTAGGCTGGTACATTATTGAAAGGACTATGGAAAGACCCAATAATTTTGTAGAGCTTTTTGCAATGATGAAGTTTTCAGTTGGTGAGGAAGAAACTGGCCTTTTTGTTATAAATGCAGGCTTTTCACATCTCCACACTGAGTTACCACTTGCTTTTTGCAGTGCTTTATTGCGTTCAGCCTGTACTGTAGGTGTGGGCATCAGGACAGATTGTCAGTACAGTATCAATATTACTGTATTTAAATACAAAATTAATTAAGCAACTATCTATGGATTTAATGGATTTAATGCAATTAACATTTTCATTCATCAAGAAATTACATTTCTTTTGTGTGATGTACAACTTCCTTGAGTTTTTGTAATATTTGGCAAGAAAAACAAATGTAAAGAACACAGTACTATTCTAGAAAATAATATAAAGAGATAAGATCAGGAAGAATTTACATTGCAATATTCAAAGACTATGAGAGTGAGTGTGTGTTTTTCTTCCAAAGGCCCACTGTTAACATTATTCAGGTTAATAACAACCCAAATCAGGCTAATAATTTTTAATTTCTTGTGCTGTTAATACAAAGAGCTATACTAGCATTTTAAGACCAAATATTTTCAAGAATACTGCTGTATGCATAGCAAAGCACAAATTTCTTGCAGCATTAACTTTGGTGGTAAATAAATGGATATTTTAGTTTTAGTACTTCTCTAATTGATGGCCATTTCATTCAACCAACAGCACTAGTGAACCTGATGCTTTATGCATGAAAGTCTGAATAAGAAGCTAACCCATTGTTCAAAAAACTGAGAATGCACTCTTTGCCATCTCAATTAGATGACAGTGTAGCAGTAATTATACAACTTTTTAGTAGAAAAATAACTATAGAGAATTTTCTATCCAGATCTGAAATTTTTGTTTTTCATTTCTTAATGAAATCATTCCCTCCTGATTTGGACTCAGGACCTTCTTTAGCTTTTCTCACAGTCTCTAATTAAGAGGTTGGGGGAGAAGGAGAAGGACAGGGGAACAACCCAACTTTGATATCTCAGAATTTATTAGATCCAGTGCTAGCAAGGGAGAGAGACACAGAGCAAGACAGATATAAAAGGTGTTTGTTTGGCGGAGCTATATTTAATAGTATATCTTGAGATTTAGAAAATGTACCAAAGAAACAGTGGCTGAAAATATAAAAGAAATATTGGTAAAATTGCTATTAAAAGCTTTGATGCTTTTTAGCTTTGCTCTTGAAATACTCTACTTTTTGCTTTGGTCACACAGTCCTCCTTGTACTATTTTACCATCTCCATTGGGGTAGTTATGTTTAGCTCTCTCCAGCTCTACTCCTTGCCTCGTAGGAATATACTCACTTTATATAAGCAACATGTCACCCTGGATGGTCAACCAGGGAGAGCCTTAAGTTTATTGTTGTGTTAGTTCTGTTCAGGATGGTTTTCCATCTTTTATCTCCTGGGGGCAGTGTGTGTGCATGGGGTCAGTTAAGCACAACTTCTCTATCCCTTTAGGCTGGAAGGGTTTACCCTGACCTACATTAATTTTTTCTCCCATACACCAGAAAGTACCACCCTCATTCGGAAAGTTCATATGTTGCCATGAAATGATGGAAATTAAGGATACTATCTTCTTTTTATAAATAACTAATGTTAAGTGATAAAAGCATGTATTTTTATGACTATTAAGAAACTAATACAAATAATTCTTATTTAAATTTTTCTCCATGCATTTTAATACATGCATTCACCTATTATTCATAAGTACTTTTTGAACATTTCACTGGCACCATACAAAATTCTGAAGAAGAGTCTTGATGAACYGAAAGTTTCAAAAGTGGTTTGGAAAGAGTATGTTCAGTGTCATAGATGAGAAATGTGGGGCAGGTAAATCTGGTGCTAGCCTATGCTTTACAATAAAAACAGAATTTTATAGTGGCAGTGAAGCACTCCCCTGTGCAATCTGAACAAGATTTTGTACCTTTGTTATTCACATCTCACCAAAGTGAATAGCTATTTATTTTGGTGATGATTGTCTTAAAGGTTTATTGTTTGCACTCCACAAATACAAAACCATTCTAATTTTGTCATAAAATTTCCTTGTGGTATTTTGAAAATTAAAGTCCAGACTGTTGGTTGGTAGAATCAAGATATCTTAACCCAGTAGGTTGTTCTGAATCAAGGTCACTGTGCTTTCAGCCATATTTTGATGCATACATTCCTCTGACACCTTAAAAGCAAACAGTGTGAGACAGGTTCAGCTCTGTGATAACCTGCAGAGGCTCTTGCTTTTGAGAAATGAGAGAAGGAATATTTACTATTAACAACAGAATAAAAAGCTTTGATCAAACCCACTGTATAAGAACACAGCACTAGGTTTGCCTGTGACAGAGTCTAGCTGGTGTTTGAATCRATCTTGAGATTGGTTTTCATAGATGGAAACAAGAATTGAGAGTTTAAATTTGTTTGATATTAAAAAAATATATGTTCGCATGCTTCTTTGCTATAATGCAATTTCTTATGTCCTCACAGCAACTTTGAAGGTTCTTATTAACAAAATAACCCCACCAGAATAAAATATTGTTTGTTTAGCTTTGTTTATCTGGTATAGAGGATATTATGAAAACCGTATAAAAGATTGTGTTATGCATATTTACTTTGTAAGTAGAAGTGTGAAATCACTGTGAAGCAGAACCAGACAGCGCAGTAGGTAAAACACAGAAACTATAGAACCCTGTTTTTCATATGCTWTTTTAAGTCTAAATTTTCATCAGTAACCTGCAGGTGACTTAGAAGGAAGAAAATCCTTCTGTCATTATTTTCTCTGAAAATTGTGTTGAAAGCTGTCACTGTCTAGCATGTGTCCATAACAGTAATGCTATATAAGCTTAATACTGTAAGGAAGCAATATTGCACAGTACCTCTCTCAGAAATGTTTATATCTTTATTTATCAACCAGTTGCCCTCTAGAAGCCTCAAATGAACATTCTAGCTGCAAAATTTAAGAATACTAAAGTGTCTACACTTTTGTGCACACAGACGTATTGATAAAATGCAGTTTTACATTTTACATTTACAAAACATCCACATGCATAAAAGTGTACATCTGTATCACGTATACATATATACACATATTTAATGCCTATTACCGCATATTTCATGCTTTAACAAGTAAAAAACTAACCAAAAATTCAAAATTAATGGTAGAAGATGCATAAATTAAGCTTAATTTTTATTTACATAGATGGACATGGATTGAAGTGAATGATGCTCCAGCTATTTATCTCAGAAACTGTCAAAAAAAGTTCATTTGAAAAAACCAAAACTTTCATGATATAATAAGTATCTGTGAAGAGAAATATTAGAGAAAGAATTCTGGCCACCGCCACAGTGCAATTGTGCGTTTTCATTCTTTTAGTTACAGTTTTCACTCTATTAGCTATAAAGCACCATTTGTAACCAATTAAATGTCTGAGAGCTACTTGAGACATATTTTCTTGTCTTTGTGTGTGTGTCGTGGTTTAAGCCCAGCCGGCAACTAAGCCCCACACAGCYGCTCGCTCACTCTCCCCCGGGTGGGACAGGGGAGAGAATCGGAAGGGTAAAAGTGAGAAAACTCGTGGGTTGAGATAAAGACAGTTTAATAGGGAAAGCAAAAGCACGCACGCAAGCAAAGCAAAGCAAGGAATTCATTCACTACTTCCCATGGGCAGGCAGGTGTTCAGCCATCTCCAGGAAAGCAGGGCTCCATCACGCGTAACGGTTACTTGGGAAGACAAGCGCCATCACCCCGAACGTCCCCCACTTCCTTCTTCTTCCCCCAGCCTTATATGCTGAGCATGACATCACATGGTATGGAATACCCCATTGGCCAGCTGGCCTAGCTGTCCCGKCTATGCTCCCTCCCAGCYTCTTGTGCACCTCACAGAGCATGTGAGCTGAAGAGTCCTTGAGAAAGTAGACTACCTAGCAACAACTAAAAACATCAGCGTGTCATCAACATTCTTCTTACACTAAATCCAAAACATAGCACTATACCAASTACTAGAAAGAAAATTAATTCCACCCCAGYCAAAACCAGGACAGTGTGCATACTGTAATTTACTATGGATTTGAAAAATGAGTGTAAGCATGCCCTTCAGTTATCTCCTTTCAAGAGTATTGCTACTTTCCAAAGCCTCATGGGGTCAACAGCGTAGCTGCTGTCATTTTGGTAGCCGAAAGATCCATATAATTGGATAGTGATGAACACCATAGTGCATTATAAAGAAGTTAATCTTTAAGATTGTTTTAAAGTTGCGATTTTATTTTCATGCTGTTGTGTCAYGACAACTTAAAATTTTAAGTGTCCCACCTAAATTAACTGGGAAACGCCTGCTACTGGAGTTGAGGGTGGCTGATCATTATTGGTAGGCTTAATTATTGGTAGACTTTTAAGCCTACCTGTTTTGAATGGTAATTTTTTTCTCTGCATACTTTTCCATGACAAAACAAGAAAGAAAAAAAAAAAGAAGGAAAAAAAATTTTGTATATGACCTATTACTTTTACTATACCAGAATTCTTTCAAACTCATTTGAATTTAGTATCCAGGTCCCAAAGGAGAAGTAAACATATTTGCTTTTTACCTGTTTCTTCAAGAATACAGTGTTTTTCCAGATTACTCAGAATGAACTGGTGATAGAAGTTTGATCTAAATCTCCCTCGGTCCTCAGCAGTAAAAATGTTACAATTTTTATGTGGTTTATCATACAGATTTTATCACTTTAATATGAAAATGGGTCATTCTCCACTAACCCACTGCCAAAGCATGACATTTTGCTATCACTATTACCTCTGTAGTGCACTAAAACTGGATTTATGGGAACATTTTATGGTATGCTTGTCCCTAGGAGGCTCCAAGCAATGAGATAAAGAATACTAATGTGAATCACTTAAAAAAAAAAAAAAAAAAAAAACCAACCCAAAAAACCCAAATACTTCCATGTTGATTGCCTACAGACATAACTTCAGCAACAAAAATCAGAATTTAACAACAGGAGGGAGGAAAGAGACGTCTGTTACTGAGATGTTCTTAAAACTGCTGAAATGAATAGAGGGAAGAGATAAGGAGTGAAGTGTCTACCTTCAGCACCTCAGTGTTTTAAATATAAGTGGAACTCCCCCCCAAAAAAAAAAAATTACGTCAGATTTTTGTTTAACTTCTTGAGTATTGGCATGCTCAGATCTGTGCTTTTACTGCTGATATTTTTCCAAATAAGGCTGTCAGAAATGAAGGCTATTCACTAGATATTCTACACACCTCCATTTCCTCAACTCGCTAATGGTTTTAGATGGCTCAGGTTTTGACTGCTGAACCAGGGATAGCTGTGAAAGTAAATTAACAGTTGGGAAAACAAATTTCTTCATTTCATCTGAGCATTGATCCCTTTAATATCAAGGTTATTTAGATATGTTCCACTTTGTGTAGAAGGAAGCTAGCTGTTCAAAATTATGTCATCTGAGAAATTTTGAGAGTGTACTAAATGTTTTCTTTCATTTACTTTAGGGCATGTATCTTCAGGGGAATATATGTGGAAGTGGATAGGCAGGTTTCTTCAGGTTGATCCTTCCATCTTCAAATGCCATTAAACACTTGAGTTATGATGTCTAAATGGTTTATCTACCTCCTTTGGAAGGAAAGCATTTCAGAWGTTTAGGCAGGAAAGAACTACATTTTTCAGTAGAAATGTGGAAGCAAAAGGCTGTGCTCAACTGAGAGATTTCTTTCTCTTTTGCTTTTTATAGTGTGACTTAATATTCATAAATGATACAATTTAGAGCTCCTGAGTCCATTATAAGTACATGAACCGTTTTTGTCTTTAAAAATGAATTAGATGTCTTGCTCTGTTAGTATCTACTGTTTAGAATATACAGAACTAATTGTTCTGAACAAATGAGTGTGATATAAAATAAAAAATATGCAACATATCTGTAGCTTTCAAGATGTGATATATCATATAATAAATAACAATAATTTGTTGCAAATCTGAGGTCTTTGTTTAGTCAGAGATCCTGTCGTATTCCACAAAAGTCCTTATGTTTCTTTCTGTGTGCTTTTAACAAGTATATACTTGTGTCCCACCAATCTGCCCTTTCTCCCAAAAAAACTTTTGAAAATCATAATCATACAGTGTTTACCATATTATGCACATTCTTTCTTTAGGATTTTCACATTTATTTAAGAAGGATATAATTTTTGCTTCAAAAGCATTTAATTCCAGCATTGGGATCACATTTCTCAGGTGATATTTTACTTTTTTTTCACGTTGACATTCTTCATAAGCAATAAATGCTCCAAAATAAGTGCCAAAAAGGCACTTCGCAAAGTACCAAGAACTTTTCAGGTTTTGGTTAGTGAGTATCTAGTTTGGTTACATCTCAGTTTGTGATACTAAAGCAGAAAGATGTTTTCACAAAAGAGGATGGTTCTCCTCTCATATTGTTTCTGTGAGGCTTGTGTCCTTCCGGACCTTTTCAATTGTATTCTTTACCTTATTTTGTTTTTCAACTGTAAATGAAGTAGCAGAGAGAAAAAAAAATTCCTGAGAAATCCGTATGTGTCAAGACCACTGTTTACCTCACTGATTCTGACAATTTTGATATAGCTTTCATCAGCAAAAGATTCCTGGTATTGTAATGGAATCCTGGWCAACATACAGGAAAATGTGAAATATCTCTGATCAGATTCTCTTAACAGCAGAAAACTTACCTTAGATATGGAAATGCTATACTCAAGTCCCTCCATCCAATGTATCTCACTTAGACAATGAATACTCAAAATCACAAGATTACGGTTTGAGGGTAAATTTCTCTATCTGTTTGGCTTTAAAAAGGAAGACAGCTATTTATTCATTGGATCAAAGAGCAAAAATAGGGACTGCTTTGGGGCCTAGCAGACAGACAGCACCTAATGTCTGGGTGTCCAAGGTTCAGTTCTTGCTCTAATGAATGTTTTAATTATCTGCACAAGGTAGAACAACTCCATCAGAGAGTAAGAGAAACTATATCTAATCAAGGTCCCAGCATGTAGCAAATGTTAATTTGCTATGGCATAGATGCATTTAAATGGTTACTAGTAGCAACACCAAGCAGAATCCTTAATTTGTAGCATTGTTAAGGTCAGGATTCATAATTATTTATGGTATATCAAGCATGTAATTATTTCAATGTATATTCAAATCTGATTACAGACTATGTTTCAAGGATGCAAGATTTTTTTATGAAATGCAATTACTCTAATAAATAAAATAATCAGTATGATGCTCATGCTAACATAGAATGAATTCATTTTGATTTTTTCATGTTGAATCTTTCTGTTTCTAAGGGAAATTCACCTACCTTATCATGTGGGGAAATTTTTGTGACAGTAATCCCTCACTGATATTCTTCATTCTCCACACCTCATATCTGCTCAGATATAAGATTGGTGCAGGTGGATTTCTGTTGACACTTAGAAA
The DNA here is from genome assembly GCA_030449065.1 of Oceanodroma leucorhoa. Taxonomy (NCBI): domain Eukaryota; kingdom Metazoa; phylum Chordata; class Aves; order Procellariiformes; genus Oceanodroma; species Oceanodroma leucorhoa. The sequence continues at coordinate 2,133,328 of JASVER010000126.1, read as the reverse complement.
TGGAAGTCATTCTGCAGATTTGCTTTTGCAAAATGCAGGGTTCATGTCATATCTTTCGTTATTAGCTCTGGATGAAAAACACAAAAAGAAATACTGTACACATTGATTAAATTATTCCTACAAATTTGTTTCAACAAAGCCCTTGAATGCCTGAACTGTTAGATAGGAATTTCATTTTGCTTTCAGACCAAAACAATGTGTCAAAAAACTCAAGCAGATATGAATTCGCCATTGGTCAAGTGTTTACTAATGTGCTTAAAATTCTCTGTGGCTTTGTGGTCTCTGCTGTTTGGTGGTGGATGTTGGCTGCACGTTCTATGTCCTGTGGACATTATAGTTCCTCTGGGACAAAAGTAGGGATCTTTGATCTCCATGGCATGTGGCAGATCATGCCATTATTGAGAAATAACATAGTCAGGCTTGAAATAAGCTCCTCGGTTCTTCCTCTAAGTTTTTAGAAAAGGAAAGAGTACGTCTTCGCCTTTTTTACTGATGACCACATTTCTTTTTGCCTTTTGACCCACACCTTTTGTAATACTCCTACCTAGGTTGTCTTCTTTCTGCTGGTATGCCTTCATGATGTCTAGTCAAGCACAACTCACCATAAGGAGAAGTTGCCAAAAAGATGCTATGAAATCCTACAACTTCCAAAATGCTTTTCCTAGTCCTACCATGCCCAATACACCCTTCTGGATCCACAGGACTCTCCCAGCTCTGCCTCCCTCAGTCAATAGAAGTAGGTGAATCGTTGTGACTATGTATATACAGGCACATAGAAAAATGAATGTGAATCCAGTAATTAATTTTTGCCATTTCTACATTCATAAACTGTGTGTTCATGAGCATTGGCCCGGTGTAGAACAGAAATCTCCCTGCTGATGCAAAGGCTATTATTTAATGTTAAGTCAATAAATATWTCCTACAGCTTTACTAAATTTGAAGTATTATAAATATCTTTTCATACTGTTATTAAGGGAATTGGAATTATAGATACTACAGTTTAATTGATTCTTTTTATGAACTGATGCAGCTAAAGGAAATCTTATGCAATCCCTTTTACAAGAAAGCTTAAGAAGATGGTCCTGTATGCATTTATCATTACCAGTTCTTTATTTTTTTTCTGTGTTATTTATCATGGGATTATTATGCACCAAATACAGGTAATTTGGAAGATCAAAGAAATGTAATTAGGTTGTGATGGTGGACTGCAGCATTCTAATAATAATGGTTACTGTAGCAGTAAAATCTGGGCAAAATTGGCTCATTTTATCCAGTTTTTTTTTTTTTTTTTTTGTAATTTTGTCAGGAAGGAAGAGTATCTGTGGAGTGAGCAACATATACTTCATGTAACTATTACTTCTTCATAAGGCTTTATCACATCCTCTTCATTCCCTTCATGGCATTATTTACTTCATCACATCCTCTTTCTTCCCTGCATGGCATCATTTATCCTGTTAGAGGATAGAAATAATACCGTGTGGTGAATTACATGGAGTGATAATAACTGCTAATGAAAACATTATAGGAACAGAGCTAAGAAGCAAGACAAAGGATAAAAATCCTTTGGATGAGAAACCCAGTGGAGCAAGTAAAGTAATCAGTGCACTATTGTAAATAAAGATGTGGCTTTTTAAAAAGCCTGAGGGAATCCAGTACCAGTTTTCACTGAAAGTTAGATGTCCAGTTTCTAGTAGCTTACATCATTGTATTTCTTTAACAGTCCCACCCTCAAACCTACTAAAATGCAGTCATCTAATTAATTGTTTTCTATAAATACTTCTATAAGCACTAGTGGAAGGGCTGTAAAAATAGCACTTCAGAGAGTTCTAGTACAAAATCAAAGGAGCAGAGGCAGTTCCCTCCTTCTCCCTTGTTCTTTTCAATAATAATAAAGGCTCATTCTGCATTTAATTGACATCTTCATGTATGAAACCCTGTTTCTCTAATGATTTGTATCATTCATACATAAGTGTCTCATAGCAGTTTTCTTGTTTTCAGAGAAAATTTTACAGATATCTAAGGTTTCTGCAAACCAGTGAAATCTTTAGGCAAATTTCAGGTACTATATTGACAACAGCTTTTGTGCTGCTAAACTGACAGGAAGTTGTATGCAAAATATACATGCCAAAAGAAGGAAATCACAATAAACTTGCATTTCTTCAGACTGGTCTACCAGGAATTTGACCATGTGTTTTGTTTTTTTTTAAATAGTACAACTTCACAGCTTCAGATGATGTCCAACAAGAGAGGCCTCTGGTGCTTAATAACTTGGAAAAACAGTCCCCTCTCTGAAAGCTCTGTATTCTGGGTAGTATGACAGCATCTAACAAAAAAGGTGGCCAAGACAGAAAGTCTATATGGTCTACCTAGGCTTACAAAAAAAAATAGTACACTGTCTGTAAAAAAAGAAATGGTCAGCATTTTGCAGTTAATTTCTGCATTCAGGTGCAAATCTAAAGAAAGCCCATTTAAAGTAACTTGCACTATTGACTATTGACTAACCATGTCATTATAAGCATGGGCTAAACAAAAGCAAAACTTGTCCTGTGAGACCATAAAGGGAAGTATAAATTGAAAAAGGTTGTAATAAAATGAAAAAGAGTGAAGCAACATGCACAGATTTGTGTTTGAAGTCTAGAAGCAATGAGAAGATTCCTGTGTTCATGAGACAGTGCTCTGAGAAGTTGGTTGGATCTGTGAAAAGTTTTTACCTTTGTAGACGGAGGCAGAAGAGTCAGACAAAACAGCAATCTGTATGACGTATATGTCTGTCAGACCATGATAAACAAATAGTCTTCAGGAACTTTTCATTCTTATTTCCCAAGCAATGACAGAATAGAWTATAAGAACAGTGTGTTTTATCCTATGCAGCGACAAATGTTAAATACTTTCTTTCTTAAAATGGTCATTGTACCACTAAGCCTTTAAACATTAAGACTGTGAATATGATGATGATAGCAACAGAAACTATTGCAGACAAGTAGAGTTTCTGTAAAAAGGGATCCCACAGCATGCTGCAACTTTGGGGTGATGTTCAAACTGTTATTTTCTTTGATCTACTGTATGTTTCTTGCATCTGACCAAGGGTAATTAATGTACCAGGGGATTCACTTCATGTTTGACTCATATCTCAAACACTTTAATGACTTTTCTATTGGTGTAAACAGATAAAAACACCATGACAGGTTAGAAGAGGAATACAAAAATGAAACTTAAGCATGGATGACAGATTTTAATAAATAGAGTCAAGTTAACAATTGGAGAAGGGAAGAAAGGACAAGAAAAAAGCAAAGTTAAAAGAGTGATAAGATTGAATAATGGAGAAGGAGTGAAAACAGTAAAAGAAGAAAAGAACAGGAAAAGGGAACAGCTTCAAGAAATGTAATTTAATTGCCATGACAGGCTTGAATATTGCAATATTGTGATTCTTCTGGCAGTGAAATTTAGTCAAAATTGGTTCTTGATTCTTGCATGATTTTTACAGAAAGGACTGTGAGAACCGGAATTAAGCAAGTCAAAAAAAAAAGAAGAAAGAGGAGGCATACATGACATCGAGAAAGAAAGAAAATGAGAACATTGAAACAGTACTTTCAGCTTCTATAAAAAGTGGGCCAGTGTAGACGTCTTTTGGTAATTCCATCACATTATTATTAATACTTTCAGTGAATAAACTTAAAATCATACAGACATAAGTACATCATTTTGAAACTCATCCATACTTTGGCAAATAACATTGACTCATAGAAGGTTTTTTTGATATTTTTTCTTAAATTACTTTTGTGTTTATATTTGCATGCATGTTCAATTTTTTAGGAAAACCTGTAAAAATTATTTGACTGGTTATGAAAAATATATTGTTAGGTAAACATCTTTGGGCAATAAATGAAAGTCATATGAAATAGACTGACAATGCTTTTGAAAGAAAGAAGAAGGAAAACAAGTATCTGTAGCTAAAGTTACTTGTTACAGTGAATGGTTACTACAAGTGAATCTCATTTGGGAGGTTCAGTGATCACTGGCTACTTTGTGTGCTGCGATGCAAAGGAGCAATAGTCGTGGGCTGACATGGAAGAGACAGAAGTTTAGTCATTTTTTTTCCCATGGAGTGGCGGGTTTAACTCTTCTAGGAACATTCATCATTTCTTCATAAAAAGCCTCAGATACAATACCAGTCTTGTTAATGCAACAGAACTAAACCGATCAAATGTGCTTTATCCCGCAGCAGCGAAAGGTATTTCATCCTCTCCCACAACAATCTTCCATTCACAAAAAACATATTTAGCGATAACCTAGTTCCCTTTTCAACACCAGAACCTGATAGAATAGAAAATGTCACATTCTCATGCTATTTGTGTTTCTAGTAGAGCAAAGCTCTTTGGAGATTTGTTGCTTTAGTGTTTGTATGTATGAACAAGTAGCAAAACCAGACACCAATATTGTTTAGGTTCCCTGGTGACAATAAAAATAATATAAATTATTATACTATAGTTAATTAAATTTGCCTTTTTGCTTCATTGGAAGTCTGAAAGTAGGCCAGTGTCTTCTTCAGTTATCTAATTATTCCTATCCAGAATTTATTTGCGTAGTTTCTATTCCTTTTTGGAAGGATAACCTCTTTCCAGTAAGCATTTGCAGAAAGCTAATTTTGAACACATACCTGTCTTTGTACTAATACATCTCAAAAGATTTGACAGCTTGATAAAGGCAGCTGTATTTTTTTCACTTTGAGGAAGAGACTGGAGAAAGGATTTGTGGTAGTCAGCAGTGGAACAGATAACAACGCTGGTAGTTAAAATAGTCATATTCTAAATTCAGTCATAGCTGCTGAGATGGATGGGGCAGTTCATACTTCCTCAAGCTGCTGCTAAAAGTGGCTGCAGACAGATACATCACAGTGCACTGAATTATAATAATCATGTCCTCAGCATTGTCGTCATAACGGTTGAAACATGAAGCCAATGCAGCAGAAGAGGGTGGAAGTGTACGGTGAACAGTGACTTAGTGCAATACACAAAGTTAGGATGCTGTAAAAGTCCTTTGTTGGCCTATGCAATCTTTTGTATTTTATAAAAATCATTTTTGTCCTTATAAAATTTAGTCATGTGAGAAGTGCACAAGATATTTTAGATACTGTATTACTCCCTAAATAGTATCATTTGCCTGAGTGCCACAGAAATGTTAAGGTATACAGTAAGTGATTTTTTGGTAGAAGAATGTTCGTGTGATGTGCTGGTCCCTTTGGAAGATAGTGTTGGGAGATGGAAAAGGGAGAGTCAGAAGTTAGCTCTTGTTTTTGCTGCCGTTCCTTGCCTCCTAGCAGAATGCTGAAAGCCCTCTGAAACTGCATGCTGTCCCTCTGTTAGAGACAAAACAACGGCATGCAGGCCACTTGCTTACATAATTCATTACCAAACCATGCTTTATGCACAAACAGCGGCCTGCGGGCCCTTTGGGAGTGACTACAGAATAGAGCAGGCTAGCAATAAACAACGGCAGGAGAAGAAAATTAGAGAGGGACCAGTTAGACCATTGAGCACATGACAAGAGCCCTTGGCTTCACTCTGTTCTTGCCAAAGCAGTTGGCTTACACACCAAAACTGCAAATACAGAAATAAAGTATTAAACCTCTATTTGTTTTCCTGTCCCAATATTGCTATCAGTAGTAACTTAATTATATACTCCCCTACAAGGACGACTATTCACACTTCAATTTTTCCATACGGAGAAGTTTTGGGCAATGTTTGTGTTTGTACCTCAGTGGTAAAAACTGTATTAACAAACACTCTCCAACTTATTAGTTCTCTAGGAAACATAGAGGACTGCATATTGTCAGGAAAGTTAAGTATTGACTTGATTTCTTTATCTGTATTTTTCAGGTGGGGGTATATTTCAGTTTAGAGGTTTTGGTTTAGAAGCTTTAGAGGTTCATTTATTTTTCATTCTTTCTTGACAATTAAAGCATCATGCTTTAGAGGTTTCTTTCTCCTGGGGGGAGGGGAGCAAAAAGAAAAGGCGACAAAGAAAAAACCCCAAAGAAATATAAAGAAACATAACTGTGGAATTCTTATCCTGGAGAATCCACTTGTGAAGCAGAGATGAACAAGCAAAACAGGTCTGAATGATGTAGAGTCTGCAATTGGATGTAGACTGCCTGCCCACTCAATGCATAGGAACAAAAAATGTGTTTGAAATGGGCAATATTGGTTTGCAGAATTATCTATCTATCTGAGTTGTTTGCTCTAAATTTTGGTTTACAAAACAAATACCTTGTGTATTCAGGACAGCTTCATACTCTTGAGCAAGTTTGCAAGTTCTTCATCTTTTTCAATACAACAGAAAATGCAAAACATCATGCTGCATGCTTCAGAGGCTGAAGCAGATATTCTGCAGAACTGGCAAGAAGAAGCAAGAGTTATATTACTTACGCATAATACTCTGAGGAAAGACAATTTCCCATCTAATGTACAGTTGCTAAAAGGTATTTGTCTAGTACAAAGGTTCTCAACACTGTATGGTCACAGAAGTGGCTTTTCCATTTAGTAGAAACACTAAAATTTGAAAACATGTTAATTGCAATAAAAATACAAAATTTTGATCCATAGAATAAGAACAATTTTTATAATGACATGTTGCTTTATCTATTTTGGCATTTTTAACATAGAGTGTTGCTAAAATAATAAAGATAGTAGTTAGAAATTATATAAAAATATAAAATACTAAATATTTATCCAAAGCAAAATGTCTCCACACTGTCCTATCAAAATCTACAGTGGTTTTTTTTGGTTTTTTTGTTGTGTGGTTTTGKTTTTTTTTTAAAAGAACTTTTAAAAGGTTTTCCACTGGTTCTATTTTTCACTATCTAGTATATCTCTATTCCACTGAAAGTCGTGAGGACTCCTGCCCCTTCTTGTTTAAGAACACAAGAATAAGAGTTGTCATGACTTGTGAAATTGCATATGTGAAATGGAAGCATGATGCAAGTTAAGAGAGGGGAAAATTGAAAAGAAAACCTTAAAACTTAGAAGAAAACAAGTAGGAAAAACAGAGAATTATCTGGTTTAGATTCATTACTTCACTGCATTGTCACCTTAAATATTGTTGGTATTRCTGCTAATAGCAACAGCAAAGCATAATGCAGGTAGGTAATAGCACAGATGCTGGAGGCATATTCTTTCTCAGATCAGTGCTACTAACAGCATTGGATAGCAAATTCTGTTTCTCAAAACTTCAGAGAAGCTGGCTCCAATGTACGTACCTCAAAGTAATGCTGAGACATTCAGCCAGAATTTGGAGCCAGGGTAAAACAATATCCAGACTGCACTAACTACCCTCCACGATGCACTTGCAGTGATACAAGTCCTCAACAGCTCTTAATACATGGATTGTTGAGAGTGTCAAGAACCTTGTACAGAAGATGAAGAGCTGATTTTTCACGGAAGCAGCTTTTTCGAGTCCGTAATTTTAACATCTTGTTTTTCAGCTCCTTATTTTTCCATTTTTCTCCCTTCTACTGTATCCTGGTTTACCATAAACCTTCTTTCCCCTTCTCCCTTCAATTTAGGCCAAGATATCTTTTATCCTTCAGTGAGCTTTTAGCTTCTTTGCAACTTCATACTTTTCATTTACTTTTCCTTGTAATTTCTTTTACAGCTTTTCTAATATGTTATATGAATAAGTTTGGAGTCTACTGTTATTCGCCTTGCGGCTATCTACCTTTCCTTGACCACTATGCCCACCCACCTTCTTTTTATTTTTTTGTTCCTGGATAGGTCTGAATTTTAAGCTCCTTTTTCTCCGTATCTTTTATTTGAAGCAGCACTGATTAACACTGTCAGATATTACCTTTCAGCTCTGAGCCATCAATTATCACTCTTTAATAACTGGTTTTCCCCATTCCCTGTGTTTTATCACCTTTCTTGAAATTTCCAATATTCACTCATCATTTCTTCTGCTGTCTTGTGAGAACTGTTTTTTTCTTAAACTTTATTACTTTTTTTTTATAAGAATACTACTACCATTTTTCTCTTCCATTTTTTTTTTCCTTCTGAAATTTTGTCTTCCTTCAGACAAAAGATCCCTGACTTACTTACTTCCTGTAACATCTTTTGCTTTGGGACTAAAACATTCTCCTGACTTTATCTTTCATAAACCTTCCTCCAGGCTTTGTTTCCAAGAAATCTTACTTCTCATGGTCTTCGTCAAATTTCTCAAGGAATTCCCTGTTTGAATTAGCAGGTTTATTGACTGTAAATGGAAAAAGCAATGTTTCACACATTTCTTGCTCTTATCTGGCCTGATCGTGTTACCTTGTCTCAGCAGTTAACAAAGAGGCAGGTGGATGTTGACCATGTCCCAGGCAGCATCGGACAGGATCTGTGTTTCCTTGCTGCAAATATGTCTTATTCTTTTCACACAGTGCTATAGATTCCTTTACCCAGAAGCTAGATAAACTTTACCCCTGCATAACTGTGTTTATTAGAAAACCAAGACTTAGCAAAAAGGTCACAAACACTCATGGATTCTTTTTCATTAGTTTGTGATCTTGAGCTCTCCTGGATCCACACAGTAGCAAAGAAGGGTTATAAGTGGTACAGTTGGCTGCAGCAAGACAGATTGTAAAGTACTTAAGAAAACTGTGTCAATAAATATTTTTTCTAAAGTTTTYATGTGAAAAAGCAGACTAAGTACAGAGTAAAAGTAATATTCAAAGCCAGTGCTGGATTTACAAATAAGTTGGTAATGAACTGGTTGCTTTAGGAGATGGAGAATCATAATTGGAGGAACCTTTCTCTCTTGTTACTTTGAATTTGGCAACCATGACAAGATTTTGCTTCTCTCATGATTGCTGGGTGGTCAGCATTAACTCTTGAGGTAACCTTAGGCCATTTTTTTTCTTCAAATCTCAAAAGTTAAAAGCAGATTTAGAGATGCTCTAAACTGGGAGTAGATGGAGAGTGCACCTCTAGGCATGGCACTTTGGCTCCTTCTAGATGAGGGAAGTCACTAACTGGGGAGAGATGACTCGGGATCTACAAAACACGGAGAAAGAAATTCAGATCATTCACAGTCTTTTCACATCATTGACAGCTTCCAGGCAGTGTTGCAGAAGATTTCTTTGGTATTGATTGGTTGTAAATTATTTAAGCTACTATTTCTCCTGTAGTAACGGTTTGCTTTCTGATGTGCTGTTTATATTCTGTACTGTCATGATGTAACACCAGCTGGCAGCTGAGCCCCACACAGCCACTTGCTCACTCCCCCCCAGTAGGATGGGGGAGAGAATCGGAAGGGTAAAAGTGAGAAAACTTGTGGGTTGAGGTAAAGACAGTTTAATAGGCCAAGCAAAGCTGTGCATGCAAGCAAAGCAAAACAAGGAATTCATTCACTCCTTCCCATGGGAAGGCAGATGTTCAGCCATCCCCAGGAAAGCAGGGCTCCACCACGCGTAATGGTTACTTGGGAAGGCAAACGCCATCACTCCAAATGTCCCCCTCTTCCTTCTTCTTCCCCCAGCTTTATATGCTGAGCATGACGCCATATGGTATGGAATGTCCCTTTGCTCAGCTGGGGTCAGCTGTCCCAGCCGTGTCCCCTCCCAACTTCTTGTGCACCCTCAGCCTACTCGCTGGTGGGGTGGTGGGAGAAGCAGAAAAGGCCTTGACTCTGTGTAAGCACTGCTCAGCAGTAACAAAAACATCCCTGTGTTATCAACACTGTTTTCAACACAAATCCAAAACACAGCCCCATACCAGCTACTGTGAAGAAAATTAACTCTACCCCAGCCAAAACCAGCACATGTACAATGGACATGAATTCTCTACCTGAATTGTTATTGAAAAAGCTATTGAAGATTCTCTATCTGAAAGATTCTCTACCGGAAAAAGTTATTGAAGATCACAGTCTGTGTATCAGAACCTGCACCACATAAAATAAACCCAAACCAAACTACAGCTTCCCTGGCTATAAAGCTCTTCGTTGACGGTGTTTGAAATACTTTGGACTAACAGAAACATACATAGAATGACATACGTTATTTAGCTCTGTAACTCAAAATTTAAGGGAAAATTCTCATTAAACTTCCCACATATTTTATATAAGTCCACTTTTTCTTCCTGCAAAATTATTCTTCAGGACCACATATAAATAATTCATTATACCTAACAGACAATCTTCTCATGGTTCTGTTACAATGGGGCTAGTAGGCCTGAATCTGCACATAGCAGAGTATCAAAACTCTTAATTGTAATCCTTATCATTTGCCCAGTGTTCCTTCTTTCTACTGTAGGTAGCAGTTAGATTTCAAAACGGCTTTGGAGCTTTGCTTTGCTGAGTTGTTTACAGTACAGAATTTTCTGCACCTGCTCACTGCTTGCCCAAACAGATACGTTTCCTTYGATTCCTTGACTTGACTATGTCATTTATGAATTTGGTTCTTGTGTTGCAGTGTTTTATTGAACTTAATTCAGTGGAGGTGCTTAAAAGGTAGTCCAATCTATTAAAACTGGATTCCAGATCCAGTGTGGACATGCCTCTGCACCTGTTCTTCAGTGTTTTGTCCTGAATACAGTGACTAGAGCAACCTGATTATCAGCATTGATTTTGTAATTCAGAATTTTCCTCCTTTAAGTAAATAACATCTGTCCTCCTGCAGAATAGGCTGTTGGCCATTGTAACATGTCATGAAGGATGGCAAAAGATGCCTGTCTCATTCATTCCTTGCACTGCCCCAGAGGAAGCATATGCATCTTGGGTGAGGAAAAAAGTAAATAATGAGGAATTCAGCCTGCTGGGTTTCTTTCTTCTTATCCCCAACCTTTTCCCCAGCTCTCTGTATGAGACAAAGGAAAAGGTCTTAGTACTGGATGCGTATTGAAGCTTCTCTCTGAGTAACCTTTTCTTCAGAGTTATGGTGAAGATGTGCAGTCTTCAATCATTCTTCTTACTTTGTAGGAAGAAGAGTGCATTTTCTTAGGTATTGGAAAATATTTCATCTCTCCTTAGACTCTTAAATTGTCCAAGGTCAAAGTTAACAAAGTTCGCTAGTAGGTCTACAGCAATCTGTGCAGAAATTAAAGTCTCTGTCAGTGGTAAAACTTCTTTTCTGCAGGATTAATTAGCAAAAGAAACCTGCACCAGGCTGAAAGTCCCCCTGTGAGCACTGTAGGTAACACCAGGTTCCAAACAATACCATTTCACCACATAATTGCAACGTTGCTGTCACTGTTTGCTGCACATCTTAAATCTATTTACATGGCTATTTGATTCGATAAGTGGAATCATAAAGAATGCATAAGGTAATTCTACTGAGGCTATGCTTAAAATAATTTCAAATTATTAAAGTTAGATTTAAAAGTTCCACTTAGTGCTTTCTTTTGTATTTAAAAACAGAGATCTATAATTACAAAGTAATGTAACTTTAGCAGTAATGAGTAAACTTGGAAAAGTTGCTCTTAATTTCTATCTAAGAGAAATAGCTGAAGTTCAACTAGTTGTTTAACCAGAAGTTATCATGTCTTATTATACTTCAACTTTTATTAAACTGACAGGGAGTTTTCCTACTGACTGCAGTTCTTCAGATAGAGCTGAAAATCTCTCTAGAAATATTCTTAAGGTTTTTCAAAGAACTTTTCTAAGATAAGAGTCTGAATATTACAGAGTTTTGCAAGTTCAGGTGTGATTCAATATGGTTTTGTTTTATTTAAACCAGTTTAACTGTTCTCCCTCCATAGTGAAATGAGAGCTATAATGATGAAAGGGATCTTAGTGGACTGTCCTGGGTAAAGAAAGAGAAGTGGCTACAATAGTTTTTAAGTTTGGATGAAGAGTACAGTTTGGAAGTAAATATTCTGATCTTCCCTACTCAGTGAGATTTGATTTCTGTAACAGAGTGGTGCTGGAGCATACGAACTGGATCTACTCTTGATGAAATAAAACACATGGTAGAAGTGAATGCTGTGCACCAGACAATACTGGGATATTCAGCCCATGGGATGAGATTAGACCTGTTCTGAAATGAATCATATCACCCCAAACTCATACGAAGTAGACAACAGTTCATCAACATCATCTGGTTTCCTGCACAGGTTTGATGCTGTTGTGCCTTGCTATCAAATAATGTAGCTTTTACATTTCTTACTTGTAAAAGACAAGGAGCAGTTAGTCCATACCCCAGCACCACCCTGTGAAGACAAATCCACTGAAATTTGTAAGTCACTCAGACGGAGAGGTAATGAATTCCTCACAGACATTGTGCTGCAACGTTATGTCCAGAGACATTCACTAATGCCCTTCTATCTCCTGGGCAGTGTCCTGGGCTTGTAGCTCTGCTGACAGAGGCCATGTCCCACATGGCTGTTGTGCAGCCCTGACTGCTTTCTGCAGGAGAAGGGGTGCAATCTCACATCCCCAGATATTTTTTTCCTTTTAATTTTGATTCAATGTAAAATGATTACACTGAATTTCAGAAATCAGGAAATCCAAGGATAGAGAAATCATATTGGTTCTGTGATGAGTTGGGACCTCTAGTTGTTGAGAAAAACAGAGCTTATCTTGGGTAGTGAGAAGAAGGGGAGTAAAGTAATATCCTGGTCTTAAAGTCACTGAGGTGGTTGTTTTCAAGGCCATCAAGAATGAGTTTAATTTATTAAAATATTTGAAAGAGAGGCTATCTCTCTCTCAGCTCTTTTATAATCTGATGGCATATCTATAAACTGTTTTTCTGCATTTCTGTCAGTGAAATAAGAATAATTTAATAAGAGATGTACTGAGTACAAGCTCTCACAAGCAATGTAGTCTCATCATCAGGTTAACCCTAGGTCACAAGGCCAAAGAAATAATTCCAGACATTCAAATTTGTAAGAATTTGGTGAGGGGACAAAATAAAACTCTAGAAGACTCAGAAATGGAAGGCACAGGAATCACACAAATCCTTGGCACTTCTAATAAAGTGCTACAATTGCTTTCAGTGTTTCATCAAAAGCTGACATGTTTTTCTTCAGAGAGCAACAATCTTGTTATAGAGACAGATAAGTCCATGGGAAGAGAAAGAAAAGAAAAAAATAATTCCTCTTTGATTTCTGAAAACTGATTCAGGGACAAAGATTGGGGATTGCCCCAGGTTTTCAGGACTTATTATGTTTTTGACATATGAATTTTACAAGTGTCAGGGAGAATGAGATTTGGAACAGGTAAATATTTTCTTGCTAATCTCTTAAAGCTTTAATGAACGTCTAAAGATTAATGCAACACCAATAAAAGAACAGCTAGTGTAGCAAATGATAGGTTAGGATAGTTTGTAACTGTGTGATCTAATAAATACTTTGATTGCTACACTCTAGCATACAATGACTCGAGCTTAAATTGCATTTTCTCACATTTAAATTCTGCATGAGGAATAAGTTACATGATTTTGTGTGAAATTTCATTAAATTTACAGGATATTAACCTACTTATAGGGTTAAAATGAGGGTAGAGGAATCAGAAGCATATTCTCCAGACTGTCTTCAAAGACTATATTGTATCAGTGCTCAGGTTTTCATCAGCTTTCAGCTCCTTCTCCCCTCTTCTTTTTCCCTTCCCTAGATAATGCAATGGCAAAAAATACCTTAAGAGACCATAAAGCCACTTCTCTGTTCTCTTCTTTCTAATTCTCCTCTCTTTTGAAAGTCCTAAAAAGCTCAGAGCTGGAGTTGAACTGAAAAGAGTACAGCATCAACTCCCAAAATAAGATAACCACATGAAGTGGCATCTACTGTACTTAAATATCCAGTCTTCTGGTTAGTCATTTGCCTGTTAAAGCCCTTCAAGCTCCAAGAACGTGACCCTGGTGTCAAAGGAATAAAAGGACACATTTTTATTACTATTTTTCCTATATTTATTTCATAGGAGATTTTTTTAAAATTCCTTTCTACACCTCTCTTGGCCTGTAGGAGTAGTTGTTCTCTCAGACATAAGTTATTCTCTCTGATATGCCTAAAACTCTAGGCATCTTAACACAGATCCCTAGTTGTGTTGACTTCATTATTGATGGTGAAGCTTACATGGCAGTCATTGACTATTTCTTGTCAAGACATGATGAAATCACCTTTGAAGAAGCAGGCTCATGGGATAGTACTGTAGCTGTGATAATACAGGGCTCAGCATGCACTGCAAAATCTGTCTGAACGTGGGTGTTATCTGTGTCGATCACCTTGCTGCTATGCTACCAGGATCCTGAAGCAAGGAGTAAATAGCTGGCTTGTATTGTTTGCACGGACTGCAGGCTCCGCAGTATAGATGCACCCAAAATTATGCTACAAATGGTGCTTTCTAATTCAAGGTGTGCTAGCATATAGCAAAATATGGTGTAGAAGTACTCAGTGGGCTATGTGAGTGCCTAACACAAGCTGGTCACAGGAAAATAGGGTGCAGAGTGAACTGATCTATTTCATTGATTACTGATGTTCCAGCCACTATTTATGTCATGCCTGAAGATGACAAAGACAAGCGGGTGATGTTGAGGGTAAATTATACCTGAGCACCCTGGCAAGAAAAGGTACTGGAAAGAGATTCCCTTGTGGTAAATTTTTGGAAGCTCTCCTCAAATAAACAGTGGAGTGCTGATTTCAGGTTAATGAAAGCTTGCCTAAATTTAATGCATCAACGTAAGTGTCAAGCAGGATTGGAAAATATATCAAGTGAGAAAAAAACCCACTTTGATATCTCTTTTTGTGCCCTCCCTGGTTCCTTCGTGTCAATCGATTTGTTCTTACTATAGTCATCCACAAAATGACTATGGATGTGCTCCTCTGCAGTCAAAAGCATCTTGCAAAAGACTTCCTAGTCTGGAGAACTTTTCCAATAGCATTCCTGCATGTCTTATTTGTTTCCCATCTAACCACTGAAACATTTACAAGAATGACTCTATTAAATTTGCTCTGGTATGCCATTCAATTAAATGAAAGCTTCTTAAACATTGCTCTAAAGGTGATTTTGGGAAATATAAGATTGTTAGTATGTTTTTTCAGGTTATTCTCAGAGGCAGATAGCACTATACAGTATTATTGCCTCCAAGTAATAATCTAAATGGGGAAAAAAGAAAGCAAAACCCAAAAAACCAAACAGCTAAAGAGAACCTTTTGTATTAGAAAACTTTCCTCCAAACAAAGGATGTCATTTAATAAACTGAATAAAAATTGGAATCAAAGTTTATGTATATTTGTCTAGCATATTTCCATTTTTGGGACAACCTTATTGAAAAACTTACTAGTTTATACAGTAGGCAGGAGAAAGAAAATAACAAAGATCAGTTAGATTACTTCATTAATTTTCCAAAACAGATTTTGAAATGAAAACTTAAAAGATTTTTTAAAAGGGAACAGTATTTATAGAGCCTATTTTGTCTGTGCATAAAGCTAACATATTTTATTGTTTCTTTCCTGTTCTCAGAACATAGTCTGCAAAGCTCAGAGGATCTGTGGTTCTATGTTAGTAATCTGTGCTTTGGGTCAAATCAATTTGATTCATCTTAACATGAAACATTTATTTTAGTACACAATTTCTTGTGGTGAATGTACTTTTATCAGAAGGGCAGCTTGCAGTAAAAAATAAAAATAATAGCTGTTATGACAATTCAATTGCAACAGATTTTCCAAATCTTATAGTTAATATATTGGATAACAGAAAATGATGGTAATAGCTTCCTTGCCTCAACTTTTATAGCAACCTCTGCATATYATTCTGTGACAAAATGAAGAAAAACAAAACAATCAGCTATCTCAGCAAGAGCTAAAACAGATTTGACAGGACACTGACCTTTTGAGAACAGTTTTCAAAGAACAATACATGGTTTTGTTTGTTTTATTTGTGTAGAGGTGGGATGGAATGCTTATTTTTAAATGGACTTTAAAAAGGGCAAAGATACAGATTAAGATAGGTATGTTTCACTTTCACTGCTGCTCCAGAATCCACACAGACAGGTATGTGTCTATGAATGAACAGAAGACCACCAGGCCTTCTGGTTCTTTTCAAATATGGTTGAATCATAGGAGAACAACTATTTTCAGAAGGATGTTGGTGAATGAAAATTATACAAACTCAAACAGTGTTTGAGTACTTAGTCTATCAAACATGAATTCTAGCCTTGTTCAGCCTTGAAAGGACAAATGGTCACCAACTCTGGCTTAAGGTTTAGAAAGATACACCATCTAAATTTTCTGCTTTGCATTCATGGCCACTCATTGACATTCACCAAGGCACTTCTGTGTGGTTTCTATTCTTCACTCCAATCTTTTGAGGATATTGAAGAAATGGCAATATTTCCTAAGCATCATCTAAAACTAGAAATAGGAATATACTGTCAGTGTGCTGTGTCTATCTGTGATCCATTCCTTCATGAATCATTTCCATGTAAGYAAGAAGGGATCACGCTGAATAGGGTTGACAAGAACAGAAGGTTTTCACAAAGAAGCTGTAATGAGAGGATACGTATGGATGTGACTGAATCAGACTGGCTGGGGATGAAAGCACAGGTTCAGTATAAGGAACCTTGCTTAATATGAATGCTGCCATACTGTCTTCTGCTTCATGTCCAAGAAGGGCTGGAGGTCTGGCAGGGGAGGCACTGAAAGAAGCACCACAATAACTCCTCAGCAGACACCACAATAACTACAAGAACATCTCTGGCACATTTGTATAACCTTCACGTGACTTATATAGTTATGCCACAATCTAGCTCAGTTCGGGTGTGGTATGACTCATCAAAATATTCCTTGCAACCGAGAAACCTCTGCCATAAGGGGAGAAAGAGTCTTTAGACACTGTAGGGGGAAGGAAGTGAATCTCTGCATTCTGAAACAACACTCGAGTCTGGGGACACCCTGCAAAAAAAAACCATAGAAGACGTTTTGATTGTGTTATTATCCTTGTTTGTTAAAACTCAGACTAAGTCCCTCATCTGATTCACACACAAGTAGGGAATGGGGCATCATGACTGCCAGGGAGAGGGTTGCCTCCATAAACTAGTTCTGCTATGAAGAAAACACATGCAAAATAATTTCCATAGTGACATAAAATTGTTTAAAATACAGCAAACCCTTTGCACTATAGGGACACACCTCACTCCAGCACTCTGCTAGTAACCTATTATTGGAAGTAGAGCCTGCCCTGCTGTTAGTATATAATTATTTCTAAATGTGCTCAGACATGATGATGATGTCAACTTTGTAGTTTGCTTTATTGTGAGTCTGGAGATTTATGCTGTCATGCTGTAACTCAGGAAGCAATCAAAAAGGAGGAAAAAATTCTGTATCAGAAATTATTAACTGTGGTTAAAAGTTAAAAGCAGGAGCTTGGGAAGACCTTGTTCTGTTCTCCCCCTGCAAGTGGAGGATGAGGAACTAAGGTAGGAGGACGACACCAGTTTTCGTATGTATAGTTGTGTGGAAAAAGGATATATTTTCTTAATCTAAAGTTTATACTTTTTTGTTGGAAGAGAACTAAAATTTAATGTAATGAATTCAGTAAGATGCATTTTGACTTTCCCCAAACAAGCTAAGAAACAGACAACTTTTTGCTGAAAAAAGTTTAAAAATAGATTTACTGACATAGAAAATAATTTGAAGACTGTTAAGGCAACAAGATTATATTTCAATTCTAGCAGTTTATAATATCAGTATGGCCCTTTACTGCCCATACTAGATGGATTTCTTCCCTCTGTTTATGTTTTGCTGGCTCTTCCCATTTCCTGTTCAGATATCTGACTCAGGCACTTTTCTAATGTGTTCAAAACCAATCTACACTTTTCTAATGTGTTCAATCTACAGCTTACCTTCATTACCCTCACAGAGGCTAAACTGAGGCCCACTGAAGTACACATAATGGCGACTGTGATCACATCTTATCTCTGTTTAACCTTCACACACAGAAAGTTGTCTTAACATTGACACCATTAATATTCTCCAGGGAAGTATGGGGCAGTATAGCTTAAAGAAGTGTTTTCTCATTAAGCCTCAAACATGCCATTTGTAGTAAACCAGCATGCCTTTAGCTGCCTATAGTTTTGTTATATGCTATTGTCTTCTTTCTCTCCCCGCCCCCCCCCGGTGTTTTCAGTCATTTTGAAATCCATCAGCTGTTTCTTTATGAAGTTCCAACAAGATATATCAAATGAAATTTCAAAAATCTGGCCAATTCATATATTTATATATATATATGTATAATTAGTATTTTAAATGCATCTAAGATATAACATAGACTATAATGTAGAATATAAACAAGAATCTTTTAAATAAAATTTATACTATTTTTTCCTTTCTATTATTCAAAATACTTTGGGCTGCAAAAGTATTCCAGCCACTGTAGGTGCTAAGAACTGAAATACAATAATCTCAGTATATCTGTAGGAAGACAGATGGGAGTTTTAATGAGATATTCTCCTTCTGGGAGAGCTCATTTGCTTTTCAGACAGGAGTTAGTTTTGGTTTGCGGCTGTGCCTGAGCCCAGACCTTCAGTTCCGACATGCCCCAAGAGATCGACATAAGACAGGTCAGGTGAAGCAGGTTTTCCTGTCCCAGATCTAATGCAGCCATGCCAAACTGGAGCTGACTCCAGAAGACAGTCACCCCGCGGAGGGGATGGCACACAGCACCCATTGGGAGCTACATCTCCACAGGTATCAAGCTCATAATCGCCTGGAGCACCATACTACACAGAAACAGCTGGCATAAAATGACCCTGAAGTAGTTCAGGTGCATTTCTGCTCATAAATCTGGCTGAACCTGTGCGAAACGTGCATTTACAGCAGAGTTAATCCGCTGCTGACAACTGGAGATGACAGACCTGTTATTTATAAGAATTAACGTCAAGTCCACAAAGAGAAGACTTTCATTTCTTTCACAAATGACGTCTGTCAATTATAGCTCATTGTGATATATGATGAATGGAAAGCTAACTTAGAAACAAAGTTACAGTGTCCTTGTTACTTCCAACATACCTCAGAGAAACTACCGCAGAAGCAAAATGTATACCATGAACTGTTAGAGACAAACTGATTTCAGAAACTTGGGGGTGGTCAAATTCAATATATTTTACATCTGAAAGCAACTACAGTCTTCAGAAAAAATAGTTGCTATAAAAACATTTAATAGTATATTTTACTGTACTTATGCATGTTTACAGCTGTCTTTATAAGGGGGGGCAGTTAGCACTTGGAAATGTGTATCTTTTTGCGGTGTACAAAAAAAAAGTGCCTCAACCCTGTGAATACTTAGCCACATTTGTAACTTTCCTCTTAGAATGAATGCTAGGAAATGTTAATTTCGTCAGTGATAATACAAATATATCTGTATTTTAGGTGCCATAGCCAAAATACCTTTTGAGCAAATCCTGAAAGTGAAAATGCAATTGATTTGTGACCTAGGAAAGGTAGCAGGTCTTGGGGAAACAGAATAAGGACATTCTTTTATATTTATTGATTTTTTAAGTAGCTTGGGGTTCTACAGAAGATGAAATATGGAAGTTTACATTTTTACTTCCTTTAGTCATGTTAGTTGATCAATATCAGTCAATTATCTTAGCTGCTTTGTCCAGTTTTCTAGTGTCTGTAGCTCAGAAGTACAGAATATCATGTGATTTTGTATTAAAAACTCAAAAGTATAAAATCAACTATATTTAAGGAACATAATGAAGTTCAGATTAAGCCTGTAAACATTTAGCTGGGAAATAAATTCAGAACTTTAATTATGAAATTTCAGGACTTTAAAGCAATATAAAGAGAAATACACACAGAAACAGTACACAGTAGATTTATATTTTTTAAATGTATTTTTGTTTTGAAATATATAGTTCCTGAAGACTTGGGATATATATATCTATATGTATATAAATATGGTTCTCAAAAGAAATTCTTCTCTGTACTATTCCGTTCATTTCACTGTTGACCATTTGTGTCTAATATATCAAATATCAACAAAAAGCACAGTCTTCCACTAGATATTGTTTTTCTCCTGGGAATTTTTAAAAGGAAGCTAAATCCTTTGTGTGAGCCTTTGGTTTCTTTAGAATGTTTTCCTTATTATTTTATAGTCTGTGAAAGACCAACTAAAATGTCAGTGTGTATCAGACGTAATCTAGCTGTTGCATTATTCATTATTTAAAATCTTGTACTTAATGAAGAGCCTATATTGAAGTCTGCTGCAAGTGTGACTACAAATATAAAAATGGCCATTTCTATGCCCTTCCCAGTATATTCCATTTGGATTTTACTCCATATGATGTGGATTACTGACATGACGTACTTCTTAATAGGAAATAGAGAGGTTTTCTGGGGTGATTTTTTTATATGTACAATATTTTAGAAAGAGTACAGAGTCATTGCTATCTGGCAATTGTTTCTTTCCTCTTTTTTAATTTCTTCAGATAGTCATATTGGCTGTATCCAATAGTATTTCCATAGCCACCGGTATTTTTACATGATTGCAAGTGATTGAATTATCACAGGTAATGTACAATGGTGAAGTATAGTAAATGCTATATGTATTTGATTCAACCTTGTGACAAATATAAACTTAAATATTTTTGAAGACATTCTGAAGTCATTTATTGTATCTTGAAGCGTGTACCAAGCTTGCTATCCAAGAAGCATGTATGTGGGCTGACATAATGTTGGCTAGTTATAGAAACTTTAAAGCATAGACATAAAGGCTACTATACTTAAATCTATTAGACACATAACTAAGCAATATGAAGTACTTTCAAATTTGCCAGGTTGTTGAAGATTTCTCTTATCAATGTCTTTTAGAGGAGACTATATATAAAGCAGTGCTCATTAATAGAAAACATTTGTTTCTTGTCCATCTTTATTTTTACAGCTGCTTCATTATTGCATGCATTTGTTTAGTGCATCAATCAGTGAAACATCCGTGTTATAAGAACTTTCAAATATGTTTAAAAGAGCAAACTACATTTCAATATGGAGATTAATATGCACATTTCTGTGTGCACTGATGGTCAAATGGGTCTATGATGAACATATCTCTATATGGAAAAAAGCAAAGGAAGATTTAAAGAAGCTCCTTTGTCTGTGTTTACCTGAAGGAAACCATGACAACAGATGATACTCTATTTATGTGTCATTCATACTTGGTTCATCCTTGGAGTGCTGGTTTTGTGTGAACTACACAAAAATAAGCTTTTAAAGATGGGTAACGATAAGAAATATTCAAAAGAATCTCCCTGATTTAATAGTATGTTTCTATGAAATATTCAACAGGACATACCTCCTAAATTACTGCACCACTTTTGAAAAATTTGAAAAACCTTGGTGGTCCTGCATTTACAAAAGAATATATTAAAAGACAAAAAAATCTTACCTCTAGTTTTATATGCTTTTTTTTTTTGTACAGTGGTGCTGATAAGGAAGAGAAATGCAGGATTGATTTTCATAAAAGGTAGATTTACTCTAAAATTAAATCCACATCATGCATTGATATTTATAATGATAAATATTTGACTTCTGTTTGCTCTAATAAGGTGGATTAGGCCCTTATAATATGCTATTGATAAGCATGTGATTGGCAAGATCTCTCCAAGATGACCTCAATCATTTATTTTAGGGTGTACACAGAAGGCTGATGAGCTCCTGGTCCTTTATTTGCAATTCTGAAACACAGAATATCAGGGCAAGATAGCGTTTAAGGTAGAATTTTACAGCACACCCAGACCAATAAATATTGAAAACGAGAACTTGAGATTTCAGCTGATTGCCAGGAAACTAACTTAAACAATACCGTAATGTTCAGAGATTTAAAAAATGACACAGAGATAATGAAACAATTTGGAGTTAATGGAATGCTATAACAGAAGGGTGGTAATGATCCAAAATAATTCCTGCATCCTTCAGTGTAATTTCCAGGCTATCTTTCTGTAATCTGGGAACCTACCCTCCCTTACAGCAGTACTTTCTCTGCAGGAGAGAGGTATGCAGGTTTCACTCATTCAGATTGGTATAAATGCCTTTTAGAGCTTAGATGGGGGAAGGTGACATAGGAATAAATTGAACTGCTGTTTTCCCTTTTTTCCTTAGCATTTGGGTGTCCTGAATTCAGAGGCTGCACTGAATACTTGCCATTATATTGTTTTAAATTGTGGTATTGTGCGAAGCTACTGTTCTACCCTCTCTTGAATGCAACAAGGAGGGAAGACCAACAGTCAATAGCTTCCAGCTCCCTCCTCTAAATTACAGGCCTCCTTCAAAGGCAGAGAAAGTGTTGAGTGGGAAAGACACACTTCCATAAATACAGCTCGGAACATGAGATCCTTAACAGTTAATGTCAGGGACTGACACAAATGACGTACATTAAAATTAAAGACATATCATATTAGTTCTTCTGTAACACAAAGTTTCATTAATAATTAAGAATTTACAGAGCTCATCTATTTTTATGCTTGGATTTGTGCTCAGAGGTACAAGCTGCTTGAGAGAAGCTGGCTCCTGCTTTAGAGGGTAACAACAGCAAATTGTGATCCTTCTACAGCTAATATACCAAGTTTAATTGCAAAAGAGTAGTAGGGAAGTTAATATTGTGCTTTTGACACTAGCGTGTCAAGGTGTAGTACAAATCCAAATGCCTGCTTTGACCCTGCTGTCTGGTGTATTTCATGGAACCTGTGCCAGGAAGTCTTACTTTTTAGCTGCCTGTCCTTTACCCATTGAAAAGAGTTTTAGTTTTTTCTCAAGACTTTTGAAGCCTACACTTGGACACAGTTTTCACGTAGGAGTAAAATCAGTCTTGCAAAATGATACTAGGAAACTAGACTTTATCTTTACTGATGCATGCTGCCAGAAGTAATTATGTTTTCATAGTAAGGCCCTAGTTCAGAGAACTGTGTAAAAATATTACCCAGCATTTATGGAGTCTCAGATCAGGTAAATATCCCTATAAACATACCATGAGCAATGTAGGCTTTGTCAGGACTGTTCACATGCTGAGATTTAAAAGCTTCAAAGAACAACTGTGGTAAATTACGGTGAATTCTTATGTTCCTCAACCCAGTGTCTCCTCCCTATAGATGCATAGAAGAGAGCTCCTGTACTGCTGTGAAAAAGGAAGATATGATGTAGTTATGAAGGAGTTGGGAAAAAGATCACTTAGAAAAATTAACAGGCACAATTTGCAAGCCACTGAAGGCTTCTCATCCCACCAGGGGAAGAGAGAGAAGCAGTGCAAGGAGGCACGTGAGCAGTTTGCAATGCAGTTATAACCAGAACTTGTGGGAAAGCTGCAAAGACTGATCAAGAGCCCTGTAAACAGAGGCATGAGAAACAGAAAGGGAGAAGAGTATTGTCAGGATATCTTCACTGCAGAATGAGCTTTCACTACACTAATTCTGGTTTGCCTCCAGAGGGCTGAGCTCAATTTTCCTAACTTGAACAAATAACACGGCGTACTTGTAGGGATTAATTTTATCTATTGCATGCATTGTAATAAAAGGCCCTCTGGGCAATTACGCATCAAATTACAAAACGTGTAAGCGGTCTTATTCCTTTTTCCCCAACTTTCTTGCTTCTTGTAAAGCTAAAGATTAATTACTATTTGAGCTGCCTTGGGGGATGGGAAAAAAATAGAGAGGAAAAAATTGCATACTAAAACCAAAGTCACGACATGTCCTTTTTAAAAAATACATATGTATTCAGTGCTTCAATTACTTTTACTTAAAATGAAAAATAAAATCATTGTCGCATTTCTTCTGAACAGGGTACTGTGACAACTCTTTTTACCTGTGTTTTCTGTCCTATTATTTACTCCTCAGGAGTCATCTTCAATTCAATTGCTTAAATTTTACTGTCATTAAGTTTTCACCACACAATATAAATGTTTTTTTACATGTATTTACCTTGAAATAACTGTTGAACTTGGGAGATGGTGAATGAAAGAACCTTAATAATTTCTGCTAATTTTTAGTATGTTTTATTTTTATTCTTTTTTTGTTTGTTTGTTTTCACAAACAGTTTTTGACTGCAGTAATTTGTTTACTTTTACAGGAACTATATAGGACTACTGCACCTTTAATTTTGTTCTCCTAACCTCAGCAATTATTGAGATGTCTCATTTTTCTCAAGTTAATGACAGGTTCAGCTTCCCCCCCCCCCCAAAGTGTACTTTGTTTTTGTATGTTGTATGTTTCACTCATATTATTTTCTAAAATGTCAGGTGATATATTGCTCTTAACTTGTCACTACCAGCGATTTTGTTTTATTGAAGATCTTCCTTCCTACCTACAGATCAGTAAATAGGACTGGAATAGGAAACCTCCAGGTTCTAGGTTTATTTTCATGTCCTTTGGAAGCTAATGTACCAATTTTTTTTAC
Organism: Oceanodroma leucorhoa; assembly: GCA_030449065.1. Lineage (NCBI taxonomy): Eukaryota > Metazoa > Chordata > Aves > Procellariiformes > Oceanodroma > Oceanodroma leucorhoa. The sequence continues at coordinate 2,108,981 of JASVER010000126.1, read as the reverse complement.
TTATTTTTTCTTCCGGGTGCTCTCCACTCCCTATTTTGCAGAATCATAGACTTCAAGGAAGGTTTCGATGACATGACTATCCCACTTTTCTGTCTTGACAGTTGCTTTTTCCTAATGATGCTGTAAATAGAGATTCTGTAACTTCCTAAACACTTTTTTTCTAGCCAGTTACCTATTAGAATTGATATTATTGTTCAAACAGTGTTGTAAAACAACAAGATCATACTGATATTATTCATCAGGCCAGGAAATACAGTAAGGTGGCAACTGGTTTCCAAAGATMCTAAGTCACTGCTTTTTGACAAAGATATATTGCTATGAAGCTTGTTTCATTTTATAGCAGTGTGGATATTTGTACTTGCCTGGAATTATTTCAGTTTGTRAGCTTTTGTAGTTAAAACTACAAACCTGTCATTTTTATTAGTCAATATCATTTGGTACTTTAGCTTAGTATTTTAGTTCAGACTCTGACAGCTTTCCTGATACTTGCCTAATTATTTGTGATCAAATTGATTCTACATGTCCAATAAACAGCTCTTTCATCTCTCAGACCCATGCCACTATACTGAAATAGCTTGAATTTGGAATAGTCAAAACTTGTGGGATTGTCCTTAAGTGCCCTTCAGCTAAGTCTTGCTAGGAGTTACTTTTAGTAAGTGTTTCCCCTGAGCTGCAGTAACCACATGTGCTAGTGCTCAGGGTAATCGTTGACTGAGATCATCATCAGCAACTCTAACTTAACTTGCAGGTGCTCTTCAAATAGTTATTGACTGTGGCAAATTGCTTTTGTGTCAAACAGTGCTTCTTGTATGGGTGTTTGCCTGTATCATGTGTGTAGTTTTGCTTCTGAAACTCAGCTGGTTTGACAGCTCTCCTTATTTCCGGAGCCCTGACATGTGTTCCAGTTTGAGTGTTTTGCCCTCTCTCGGTCCATCAGCCCTCCATCCGTTGTGAGACTAGACTTATCTAGTTCATCAGGTCCTCCCTGACTCCATGGAAAGAATTACAGCTTTTGTTTGCTTGTTTATTTCTAGTGGCTATGCAATCTATTCCTTCCTCTCTACTCTTATTGAAGTAATTTTGGAGCAACGACAGGAACAATATTGTGTTTACAAATGGAGCAATTGACAGCTAGTGGTTTTCAACCAGGCCTGGTTAAACAAACCACCTTTCCTCATCTGAACTATATGCAGCCCTAAAAAAAACTCATTCTCTGTGCCATGTTAAGTGGAGAATTGTGCAACACTCTAACTTAATGTGCCAAGGTCTGCTGCAAGTGAGTGAGTCCCTGAACTATTGTGGAAAAGAGCTGGGCTAGGCAACATGTGAAGTGTGGCCTCACACTCAGGAAGTCAGCAAATCTTCCCAGATGAGCTAGAAGATGACACATTCCAGCTAAGAGGTAAATTCAGACTGAAATGCTTTGTACATCAGGCTGATCAACTTCAAGGTTATTTTTCTACCAATGTTAGTAGAAAAAACACAGATTCCATGTTCTCTCCAGGAAAGCCTAAAAAGCCCAGCAGTAAAAAGCTGCTACAATTTTATTCAAAGCTATATTCGGTAGATTAGTTAGGTCAATAGGTGTGTACAGAACAACTTTTGAATACCACAGAATTAATACAGCTGAGGATTTTTGTGAATTTGGTTCTAAAAAAAACAAAGCCTAATCTTTTGTTGGTTGGGACAAAACTAACCTTGAGGTAGGTTAAGAGAAACAACTTTTAGCAAACAGTAATTCAGATTTTATTATTTTACTTTGTTCTTTCTGAATGATAAAAGGGATTTGCTACCATGAGGGCTTTCTAAAATTGGTCTACTAAAGTTGCTTGTGGTAAAGAATTTTTTCATTTTATTTCTAACTCATTGAAGAAAAAAAATAGAAAAGTCTCTGTGTCTGGGTCAGTAGTATGTGACACTTATTCTGCTGGAACTAGCAGTAAGCTGGACATGTCTGTCTGTCTTGCAGTAAGGGATCATTTTGCCTGGTATCATAAAAAAATGTATTATGTAATAAAGACAATCTAAGATACCCATTGCTATCCTTTTGACCTAACAGCAGTCCAAGTATCCAAACATGGGCTGAGGTTTGAGTTACATGCCAGATCTTCTACAAAGTCTGCGATTCCTTGTAGGTCYATTCCTGGACAGGCCAGTCTTCCAGTCTTATCAGCTTGTGTTACTAAAGGTTGACCCCTAGCAGGAAGAACAGCCACAGACCTCTTTGTTTCTGGGMGACTATGGCTCTTTTCTGGACTGCATCTATCTTAACAGGCTTTTATTAGCCTGTTGCAGCTCTGCAGTGCAAAGAAAAGCTGCCGCAGAGGCTGTAATTCAGCTCTCTCTGTGGCAGAGGGCATGGCTTTCCATTCGCACTGTGTGGTGGCTCACAGTCTTGCCCCAGGTGCTGGATCTCCCTGCCCTGTTGAGAGAGCTTGAGTGCAAAGGGCGATGTAGCTGGTGGTAAGGGTGCTGGCTGTGAGGCTGTGCGCCCTGGGCTGTGATTCCCTCCTCTATAGTTACACACCAATGCTGCGGCCACCAGCTGCCTGGGGGGATGCACCTTCCTGCTGCACAGGGACCCCCTGCACAGAAAAGTTCCCTCGTTATTTTCTATCCTCCCAGCCCACGTATCTTTGAATCAGTGTGGGAATTGGCCTCATCAGCAAAAGTTTGAGAGGAATTCACCTGAGTACTTGTGATACCAGTTAGAAGTCAGCAATAAAACTATGAAAAGGGGTGGGTGGTTGGCAGCTCATATAAATGGCAGAGATGACAGATAAGAGCTTTCAGTGCAAACAAGCCAAGCTCTATATTCAAAACTTACCTACATTTCAAGTAGTATATGTATAATCCCGCATACTCTCTTTGACCAATCAGAACTAGGCAACACATTTAATATTTTACAGATTTTCAATTAATTTCTCTCTGAAAAGTTGCAGATTCAGAGTTATTAGCAGAAATTATTTGGTGAAGAATTTTTCATAATGAACATTTGAGAGCGGTAGTTGACACGCAAAGGAAAATTTTGGAAAGACAGATGRCATTTGTAAAGATTAATTACTCATTCCAAGTTATTTATCTCTGCCTGGTTCTAAACCACTTAGGTGTAACTTGGAAAATATATTACTTATTTATTCAGAGAGCAGCAAAACTGATAATGATAGAGTGAGAAAATGCTATTGTAACAAAAAATGCTCATGAGATAAAATATCTAAAACTACTTTGAGCATGTGGTTGCTGGGTGAAACTAAGTGAGGACCCAGGTTGTAGTCTAATGTGCTCATTCTATGCATTTTTAAAAAAGATATATGGAATTTCCGTGTAAACAGGACAGAAGAATTTGACAACCTTTCAAGTACTGAAATGTTACATGAATGTATATAGACATACATATTTTTGTCACTCAAGTATGCAAAAATTTCTTAATCTTCTTTGTATTAAATTGTTTTCCAAGACGCTAAGACACAAGAACATTGACTGGCAAACTTCAGAACCCTTTTGGAGAGAAGAGTTTCAATTGTTCACAGGACAGAAGACAAACTAATAGGTTGAATGGCACCTGAATTTCAAAATATACAAGGGGAACACAAAACACTCTCAGAAAGCAAAATAATGTGTTCTAGCACATTGGTTCAAAGAAACCTCAACTATGAAGAAATTACAGGTAAACAGTAAGAAAAAGATTGTGTTACCCTCAACCTACTTTGAAGATAGTGATAAATGAAAAGAAAAAGCAGTGAACTGCAGAAAGAAACTGCAGAAACTGGTGCAAAGGTCTAGAACGGAAATACTAGAAGAACACGCTCATGCTGTGATAAGAAGGAAAAGACAATTTTGTCTGGAACATATTCATAAATCAGAACTTCAGTAATTAATCCTTTAAGCAATTTTTTACCTTCTGTCTCATACAGAGGAGAAGAGATTTTCCTAATAGAAAAGAAAACTGCTTGGAATAAAATCTATAATGTCAAAGACCAGAGTTCCTACTTACCCCTCAGCCATCAAAACCAGGTTGTGCCACTATAACATACTTTCACCTAAGCAACAACTGATTTAGGGTTGCACTGACTACAGAAAGGAAAACTTTTTTTTTTTTGCATTCATAACATCCTAGAGTAGTGAGTTCCACAAGGTCTTTTTTCACATAGTAACATAATCTTGTTTGTTTACCAAGATGATAACAGGATTTCTCCACTCTCCCCTTTTTCCTGACCACTTCTTGAAAGATTGACTTTAATCCTCTAGCTTTGCTCATTGCTGGCCAGTAGCTTTCATACTGTATTACAGTTGAGGTGGCGTAGGGCATTTGGGTAAATAAGGAGCAAGGAATACATATTTTTAGAGTTAATCTCAATGTATAGACTTCTGAGGGGAGTGATAGAAATGAACTAATCTCAGAGAGAAATTTGCCACAGAGTTTCTTTCACAAGTCCTTTTTAGCATGTTGCATTAATACACAAAGTTTTTAAATGCCACGTCATTTAACAATTTTAAAGGAACAGCTGGAGGTTATGCATTGATAACTACCCATCCCACAGATAGTGTATCTCAAGAAGTAGCTAAGGATTTCTAAAGAATTAAATCTCCTGTAGAGCTATTCTCTCTTTCCACAACTTTTTCCTAGTATTTCCTCTTTTTGTTGGGAGACAAGAGTGATAATTGGGCCAAATATTCTTCTGCTTACATCCTATGGTAAGCAAATCTTCTTTTGACTTTTTGAGGGGTTTTAGCAGAAGTAGAAAACTACTAAGAGATATCGATGGTCAAAGCATATGAATAAGATAATGAGAGATACATTCATTACCGCCTAAAACACTTTCTTTTTATCATACCAGTCCCTGTTCTTTCTAGAATTTTGATGTGTTTATGCATCTTTCATATCTTATCTGAGCATCAGTAGACTTTCCATGTGCTGGAATTAAGAGTTCATAAGTTTTATTAAAAATGCTCCTTGTTGCTCTGTAAATGCAAGGGTGTTTCAGGCAGTCTATGACAGGCAAGTTGTAAGACACCTTGGAGTGACCTCAGAGATAACCAGTAAGTGTGTATTGTAAGGAGAAGAATGAATATGACTAGTCCATTTTGTATTCTTTTGAAAAATGAGTTAGACTCCTTTTGTGATGGGATGACCTCAAGGGCAAAGGCAATGTATACCTGCCACAGAGATTACTACTGTGCAATGAATGACCATTATAGTTTATGTAATTAAAGATGACGTCAAATCAGGTAGCTGGTCAAACCAGCTTTTTTCTCTTCTATCTCTGAATCAGGAAAAAAAGGAACCAAACAAGTTAAAGCCAGCATTGAAATTTTTTTCCTATTTTTTAACAACTTCCTGAAAATCAAAGCTGCTTGCAAAATAAAATGAACAAAGAAAACATTGCATAGCACAAAAAAAATAGAGCTACATAGTCCTCTGTCATTAGTGAGCAGCAAATGGAAAAAGACAGTATTCAATATTTACTGAATTCGCCCAAAGGAGAGAAAAAATCACATGCATGCGATAAAGGATAGAATATATATACCTGTGTTTCCCTAGTGCTCTGACCTATGTGTGACTGCAGGATGTTTTTTTCAATTATATTCAAATCCACTACACAGACCTACAAATGTTTTTCAAAATAGGGAAGATGGCACTATCAACCTGAAAATCAACAAGGAAGGATGATAAGAGGAAAATCCTGATTCTGCTCACGTACCATCCATTTAGTCATTTAATCAAGATAAGCTCAGGTTGGAACCCCCAAGCTCAGACAATATTCTTCCTGGTGTGTTATTGCATGCACTTAATAGCAATTCCCTATTTTGCACAGCTCTGCAGAACTGTGTATCACCAATTTCTCACCTATCATTGTAGAGATGCAAAGGTACAGACAAGCTCAGTGTTACTTCTTGATCTGCTTTGGGATGTCTGCAAGTTAACACTCATGTTGTTTGCTGTGAGTTTTGAACTGATTTCACAGACTCAAACCCTAGGCAGTTGATGTGAACTATCAGTGAACGTTGTCAGGAGGAGTAACTGAAAGCACTGAGGACCTCTCTTCTTTTTCTTTTTTTTTTTTTTTTTTTATTATTTCATAGTTACTATTTTATTTGCTCTATCTAGATGACTCTGTACTATGACAGATTAGGGACATGAAGAACATACCCTCTTCTGTTTTTCAGAAAATAGCACCAAAGGAACTTCCTGAAGTAAAGTGCAAGTAAGATAAATAAAACTGATATCAAACTAAGGGCTAGGAATCTATTATTACATTTATATTGTGTCTGCCTGTGAATTTAAAAAAAATAAATCTGCCTTCTACTTTGACATGTTGGATTCTTAGAGGTTAAATCTAAAGCAAATGTGTTCTCAGCCTTTGAGCTTTACACAAAGTAATGCAGGGAGAGAGGCTTTGCCTCATCATCTCCCTGCTTGCTGACTATCTTAACTGAGCATATTAGAAGAGTATTCTTCTTTGTGGTAGTCAAAATTGTAAACTTACATTTGCCCTTCTGAGAACAAAGAGGAAACAGAAGAGGAACTGTGATTCGGGAACTTGCACCTACAGCAGGGCCAGTCATCCTGAGCTGGAAAAGAGTCTAACACAAGTGACAACCAAGATTGCTGCCTTCCCAGACCTGCTGGTGGAGCCTCATGTGCAGCTCTTCCCAAATTCAGGCAGCCTCGATCAGTCTGGTAGAAGTGTTGTAAAAATCACCAGATTTGATTATAGTGGAAATAGAGTGTTGGAATATTGTGTGTTGAAACTTGCAACCATAGAACCTTCATCAGGTAGTTACTGTTTTGTATTAAGAAACTAATGGAAACTGGATGAGAACAATGGAGAATTGAATAGAGGAGTTATGTTTGAATCTTGTAACTTTAGGAACCATATTAATTAGTTATTATATTTGTTAAGTTTTGTGAAGCTAAGGAAACCTGTCATGGAAATCTGTTGTGTGTCAGTAATGTCGCTTGGAGACCCTCCTTATCTTTTATTTTGATTTGAATATTAAGAATTGGTGACCAATGATTGCTTTAGAATATGAGTGTTGATGAAGTTATGTAATCAAGGAAACCAATCAATGTAAAAGTAATATGCATTTTTATGTTAAATAAGTTGTGTAATAACAACTTGACAGAAAAAGTGTATAAAAGCTGGTGGATTCTAATGCAAGGGTGAACACGTTTGAGGAGGAGCTATCCCTCAAGTTCCCGGCGCCGAGAATAAAGAATGCCTGCCTTTTAACACTACATTGGTGTTATGAGATTTATTCCCGATTTCGGTGACAAAAGTAAGCCAGTGAAAAGGATTATGGTGGTTGTGTTGGCAAAGCGATGATGGGAGGATGCTGGTCAAGGGATGGTAGTCTCCTAACTAAGCTTGGCTACCACTAGCACATGCTCCTGTGGCCTGGCTTAAAGTTTCTCTTGGAGTGCACACCCTTGTTTTGCTTTCCCTTCAGAGCCGAGACTAAAATGATATTCTACCCCAGAGGCAACAAGAATCAACTATTTTTCTTCACTGTCTGTGTGAAGCAGGGAGATGGTAACTCTGGATAGCAGAATAGGAGTACATGTCTCAGCATGTTATTGTTGTTCTTCCCGTTCTGTCTTTTCCTCAGTTTCCTTTAAATACTCCTTGTGTCTTGATTTAACAGAAGTGGATGAAGGAAAGGCATTGCAAGTATCTTCCCTCTTGCTTTCCCTTATGATTTTGACCATATATCTCAGCTGCTTGCCAGGCTTCGGGCACTGTGAAATTGGTATGCTCTAAAAGGTATAATAAGGTAGTGTATTTTTTCTTTCTTCTTTCTTTTAGATACCTGCTTTTCATTTTGGTCTAATGGAGAAAAGGTGCTTTTCCTGTAAGCTTGTCATTTGTTGTTTATTAGTCAACTTTTAATGCACAGCTTGGAAGGCTTTCAGAAAGTTAATATAACAACTCTGTAACATAGCATTCACAATGTCCTTGTTCTGGTGAGTGCTCCATTAATCAGTTATAATGGGCTGATGACCCCAAGCTGATAAAGCTTTGACCCTTGCAGCTCAGAGAAGACACACTTTAAGACAGGCAGATGCACCTGCCACTGTTTATTTTCAGATAGGAAGGGAAATGGCCCCATGTCATTATTATTGTTTGTCCAGTTACACAGATGAGGCCTCTGCTGGGGTGATAAAGCCACAGAACAGCAGAAACTTTACATTCAGAAAAGGAAACATCAAAGGAAGCTAATAAACAAAGGATAAGAAAGAATAAGGGGGAGGAAAGAAAGAAAAGAAAGAAAGAAAGAAAGAAAGAAAGAAAGAAAGAAAGAAAGAAAGAAAGAAAGAAAGAAAGAAAGAAAGAAAG
>JASVER010000126.1:2039622-2100053 GCA_030449065.1 Oceanodroma leucorhoa | reverse complement strand
AGAAAAGAAAAGAAAAGAAAAGAAAAGAAAAGAAAAGAAAAGAAAAGAAAAGAAAAGAAAAGAAAAGAAAAGAAAAGAAAAGAAAAAAAGAAAAGGAAAAGAAAAGAAAAGAAAAGAAAGGAAAAGAAAGGAAAAGAAAAGAAAAGAAAAGAGAAAAGAAAGATCAGATTTACAGATTAGGAATTGAGGACCTGAAAGGTTGAGTAAATCATTTGTGGTGATTCAGAGTGACCAGATTCAGGCTTCTGAAATTCCAGGCTAACAACTTTAACATGAAAACACCCAAGGAAATACTGCTTTATTTTGAACCCTGAGGACAGCAGCAGTTGAAACCTATCTTTAGAAAGATATCGTATACCTCAACGGTGTTCTTCCAGGAGCCAGCACCAACAATCATTCACTGGTGTCAGTTTCCAGTGCTGTTTCTAGGAAAACATGGACTTTTTCCTCTGTTCTAGCAGTGCTCCTGGGCAGACAAGGTAAAGAGAAGTGAACTGTTTCCCGTCTCTGTTTGCTTCATCCTGTCTTTTGACACTCTAGTAACTGTAAAATCAGTACCAATGGAAACATTCAGAAGTGGAGAATGATATGAAATCCTTTGAGGTATCATTATAAGCCCTTTTTGGTTCAAGAGTTGCATGTTTCATTTGTGTGTTAAAGGGCCTTAGGTGTTTTACTGCAGATGCCTTTTCTTCTTCTAGCTGAGATTTTGGCAGGCCAGGAATTTCACCTACTACAAAGGTAATGGAGGAGAACTACATTATGAATGTTTTATGAAAAACGAATTTGTTATTCACAGAAATGTTGGCTTTAACTAGAAATTATGTTAGTGTGGCTTGTTCTACTGTACTTGCATCAAGTGGTTCTCTCAATTAGCATAGTCCCTCTGGCTTATTTCCTTACTACCATATTCTTCTTTTGCTCTTCTTCTGTTACAGAGAAAATATTTTTTGTGTTTACTACCAGGTAATAACAAGTTTTCTCTCTCTTCTCATTTCTTCTTTGTTTCACCCCTTGCTTCTATTTCTTGTTCCTTTCCCCGTTTTTGTCTTCTTAGCTGAAGTCTTTCTTTTCCTCCTATCTTCGCAGCTGTTGTGTTTTCTTAAAATATCCCTTCTTTTCCATTTCTGTCTCTCCTCTTATCCTTCTATACAGATTTCTTGCTGTCTGGCTACTTGCCATTCAATTTGTCACAAAATGATGGCAGTGTGAGAAGACTGCTTTGAAAAACTCAATCAGGTGAACATAGAGACAGATCTCCCTTGTAATTCTTCCAATTTCTCTGAGAAATTTTAAAACCATGTATTTTTATGCCAGATTTACCTTCACTTTTTGAGGTAGAAAGAAATTGTATGCATGTGTTTAAGTATGGGAATGCAGTATAAAATAGTTTACAAATAGGATTGCTAATGTTTTGTAGACTTCAGATCAGGGACCAAAATGTAGTTTTGCCATTTTCAAATCTATGGTCTGGGGCAGCTTCAAAGACTATTCCTTCTCCTGAGAAAGATTAATAGTTTAAAGCAGTGTGTTAGTAGACAGGCAGTAAGTAGTCTCTTTCAGCACTTTTGGTTTTGGTGTCTTGCCACCTTTGATTGGGCAAGTTAGAAGGCCATTGCCTAAAAGGTGGAGGTGGGAAGCTCACCGCAAGTTTTGACTTCTTCAGGCAAAACAGTATCTATCAGAATTTGCCTCTCAGGGGACACAGACAACGAAACATCTGGCTTGAGGAACATTAAGAGTACAAATGCCACACTGATGACAATGCAGTGAAGCAGATCATTTGGTTTGGGTTTTGGTCTGAAATTCAGACTACATGATCGGGATTGATATGTCTTAATTCCCAGAGCTATCTTCCACTTCTGGTCACTTAAATCTTTTTAAAGACCTGTCACATTATTTGTCACGTACAGGGATCCATGAAAATTATCAGAAAATTTTATTCTCTTACACTGCTCAAGGTTGAAAACAACAAAGTTAATATTTCAGTATCAATTCAGATACTGTGAATTTGGAGCCACGTAACTTGGGAATTTGGTAGGTCTCTGAATTATAAAATTACCTCAATGAAATTAAAATACTTGTCTCTGATGGATTCGCTCACTGGAGTCAGAAAAATATTAGTACTTGAAATAACTGAATTCAAGCTTATACAAGGGCTTATTTCACTAACTAATGCCATTGAAGAAAGCCTGTAGAAAATTAAGTTGGCCTTCCATTGACCTCTTATTAAAATTGTAGGGATGAACCTTCATCTTATTGTTCATTTGGTTTCTAACTAATGAGATTGGCCTTGGAGCTGGAACTGCCCTTTTGAACAGCTAATGTTTGAAAATCATGTCTATGATATCTTTTGTTATTTCTAAAATCTGAAGTGAAACATCCACACCATTTACATTTTTAGAAAATATTGTAGTGTTATCTCCAGCAATAAGCTCTCACTTTTGTCAGCTGCATCAGGAGAAATTTTCAATAAGCACAGGCTTTTTTGTCTGGTTAAATTTTCTACAAGTACATGAATTTGAAGTTAGAAGCAAAAAATGCAGGTGGTTTTAGAGTTTTGAAGGTTTATAGCTTAAAGTAAAAATGTGATGGTATCTTACCGTCAGAGGTGTTATTATTAATTGACCTTTGATATTTCTTCTACTAACAGCCCTGAAACCCCTTACCTCTGCAGTAGGAATTCCACCAACCAGCAAGAAGTTTGGGGTAGGAAGAGAGGTATGTGGGAAAGGACAGAGGTCTTCATCTTGTTTGCGAATCTGTTTGATAGGATCCCGTGGAAACTGCCGTGGCAGGCAGAGGAGGTCAACGATCACAGCATAAGGACAATCCATTCCAATGGGCAGAAAAATCAGTAAAAAGTAGAAGAGGGCTGTGGGCTTAGAAAACAGAGTACAGAGGGGGAAGTGGAGATGGGAAATGTCTCTATATCCCTCTGAGTGGCCTAAGAAAGCAGTGTCTTGTGCATCTCCAGTGCCAAAAATCCTAAGCTCAGCTGGAGCTGTAACTAGCAAGGGAGGTCAATAAGACTGGTTTCTGTAAGTAGCAAAGGTGAGGCTGAGGAAAATGTGGGCCTGTTGCTCACTGGGACAGGGGCCCTACTGACAAGGGGCTTGCAGGAGGCGGAGGTACTCAATGCCTTTTTCATTCACTGGTAAGAGCTGCCCTCAGGCCACCCATGTCTCTGAGCCTCCTAGCAGAGGCTGTGGGAGTGAGGCAGTACCCACAGGAGAGACGGATCGAAGTAGAGTGCACTTCACCCGCTGGGACACACACAAGTCCATGAGATCACACAGGATGCACTCAAGGGTGATGAGCGAGGTGTCCGGTGTCACTGCGAGGGTGCCTCTGAAATTTAGTGCCAATTGGGAAAGTTTCCTGTTTACTGGAAAAAGACAACCATTACACTCATCCTCAAGAAGGGCAAGGAGGAGGATCCTGGTAATTACAAGTGTGTCAGCCTCACCTCGGCACCTGGGGAGGGAATGGAACAAATACTCCTGAAAGCCATTTCCAACCCCATAGAGAAACTGCTAGGAACAGGGGGCCTGGTTTTATCAAGGGTGAATCTTGCCTGACTAACCTGTTTTTTCCCTGTGATAAGATGACTGACTGTGTGAATATAGGGGGAACAGTGGATGTCTTATACTTTGACTTTAGCAAAGCCTCCAGCGTGATCTGTTTGCAGGTAGTAAAGTGCTTTATGAGGACTTTGTCAGATGGATCTCCTCAAAGCAGCAGAAAGATTGCTCCTGCCCTGGGGAAGCCACAGATACACAGGTGGGAGAAAATGTTCCAGAGATCGTGGGATCTGATGGGGAAAGAATTACAGCAGGAGATTAGAGCATGCATAGGGTCTGAGACAGTGAACTGGGGAGGATGACCAGCCAACCAGGCTCAGAGAGGACGGAACTACAGCCTGAACTGCACACCTGTAGTGTTTTGTGGGATACAGAGCACACAAACCCTGTGCGTTCTGGTTGAAAAAGCAAATATATTCTAGGCATCACATCTGTAGGTGATTCAAATGGAAAGAAAGTAGGAGCCCCAGTAAACAAAGTTTTTTACAACCAAACTAGCATCCTCAGTCTTCTCTCATGGATGACCATATAGGAATGCTGAAGGCAGAGCAGACATATTCTTCCTTGCTTCTAACATCAAATTCTGGTTTAAAAAAACTAAACATTAAAATCATCAAGGTTACTTTGCTCTCCACACCCTACAGAGTGTCTTCAGGGTAGATCCTAAAGTTTCGTTTGAATTGTGAAAATAAGCAAGCCATGTTAATTGTAGCTGCATATGTTGGGCTTCAGGATCCAGGAAGATTCCTGCTGTCCTGGCCTGATATATATGGGGCTGCTGCAGTTCCCTGTGCCCAGTGAGGCAGTAGTGAGGCTCATTCCTAATGGGCAGACCCACACATATGAAAAACACACACGTGGTCAGCCGCACAAATCAGTACAGGCGGAGAACAGTGCATTTACCAGCACTCACATAAACATGAACTGCAGGGACAGCATGATCATGATCCTCCTCAAATCATAGGTATGATTTGAATGTTCAACTACTGTTTTATGTGGTTCAACAAATATAATTTGCCCAGTCAAAGGAAATCTCTTCATAAATTGAGGATATCTAATTTAAACAGCAAGAAGCCTCTTTGATTTTATATTCCTGTTCCTTGTTAATCTTTGCTACCCACAATGAGTACTGAATGGAAAAAAATATACAATTTCCTTTAACATTAACTACTTAAATAGGTGATCTCTTTAATTTTATAATACTGTAAATTATTCCTGGAACATATGTGACAGTGTGCCCCCCTTGCCCCTGACCTGACTTGTTCCCTAACCCTGCTCAAGCGATAATCACTTGTGGTGTCAGTGATGAATGCATCTGATAGATGCAGATAGCAACACAATAGGCGATGCATTCACCTAACCACAGTGCTGATCAATGTGTGACTCCAGCCAAATTTGGAAGAAACTAACCGCAGTCGGTATGTAAATATGACTGTGAGTCAATCATCTTACCGTGATAAATAGTGGGCAGCCCAAGAGCCCTTTGAGCTCTCCTGCACAGCAGCAGGCTGCACGCCAGGATCTCCCCTTGAGCAGGGATGCCTCTCAAAGGTTACTTCTCGAGGTTGAGAGATTCCTTGCTGCAACAGATCCTCAGTAAGTGACTAATAGCATGCTGAACTTGGAAATCTTAGCTAAGTGGTATAAAGGATTGATTGCTCATATATAATCCTTTAGACATAACCTGTTGACCAAGTTTGGGACTAGGAGTGGATCCAGCGGCACCTAGATTCCTCTCTGAGAAGGAGTTTAGAAAGCAAGGGGGTCCCTTCTGAACCTCAGGAGGATGTCCCTGACTGACCCTGTCCTCCGTGCAGTAAATAATCGTGTACCTTGCCATCGAATCTTGTTAACTCACTGTCGCATTTACTATCAAAATTTGTTAAATCACTGTCTTACATCAATAGATATATTGCTACTTCTCTCTTATGAGTGAAGTGCATCTCTCCCTCTTACTCCATCCGTGACACCATATCAATAGGTGGGGAAGAACAGAGGAAGCAGCATATAGAAAACAGATTTCTCCACCAAAGGAAACACAGCTTTACTTCAAAAAGGAATTTCTGGAGCAGAATAAATTTAATGCATTCTTTGTCTCAGTCTTTGCTGACAAGACTGGCCGTAAGACAGGCCTTTAACAGTCCCAATGCCCTGAGACTAGAGGGAAAATCTGGAGCAAGGAAGACCTTGGTGGAGGAATATTTAAAGGTCAGGGAACATTTAGATGAATGAGGGGAGGCCAAGAGAGCTGGGATTGTTCGGCCTGGAGAAGAGAAGGCTCAGAGGGATTTTATCCATGTGTATAAATACATGATGGAGAAGTAAAGAGGGAGCCAGACCCTTCTCAGTGGTGCCCAATGACAGGACAAGAGCAATGGGTACAAGATGAAACAGAAAATTTTTTTACTGAGTGATCAAACACTGTCACAGGTTGTTGAGAGAGATTGTGGAATCTCTACCCCTGGAGATACTCAAAACGTGACTGGACACTATCCCGGGCAACCTGCTCTGGGTGACCCTGCTCTAGGCAGGGAGGGTTGGACAAGATGGTCTTGGGAGATGTCTTCCAGTCTCGGCCATTCTGTGACAGCGTGATAACTGTTCATTTTATATTATCATACCTTTTAAACCTGTGCTGTAAGCATTGCTGAAACACTTGCTCTGTGGATATGTGGCTCATAATGACATCATAATTAACAGTTTAAGTTGCTTGGGATTTCTATTTTTACTCACCTGAAACAGCATTTCAGATCAATTAAATTCCTACTGCTAATGCTATTTTTGTAATAGAAGTGGCAACGGCAGGGAAAAGACTTATCTCAACAGCATGCTGCCCAAGTTTCTCTGGAAAAAAAAAGAGAATTATATTTACTATTTTTTACTATTTTAAGTAGTTTCTGTCATCATTCTTATTTAAATATGAGTCCATGTCAAAACATCAGTAGCAGCTACTTAAAAATCTAGATCAGAATAGGGTTGGGTTTTTTAGATTAATTGACTTTTAAGGGCCCTAGGAGTAAGGAAAAAGCACCAGTTAAGATTTACAAGAATGATAAGACACAGTGAGAGTTTATTAGATTGTGAACATATCCTCACATTGTACAGACAGGGAAAAAGCTAATTAGGGGCTAAAAAGACCAAGTGGAAAGGTGGGAAATACATCAAGTAACATGATGCATGAGCCTCATTAAATCTAACAGATTAATTGTTCTAAATGAATCGATGAAGTGGTTCTTGTATTCATACTCTGAGAAAACATAGCGAGCTGTGCTGTCACTTAAAGCAATATTATGTGACTTTCAGAGGAGGAAGAACAATCAAAAACCTCCTCCCTGCCTTCTGTTGATTCTTCTCCTCAGAACGTGAGTTCCCACACACAGTTTTCACTGAGCCTTTACTTACTGGTTCATAAACAATAATAAATTTCCACAGAACTATCATGTCGGGGCAAAACTCAGTTTTGAAGAAAAGGCCCAACTCATACAGTGGCTGCACTGTAACCATCCAAATGTATAAAACTTAAGTGTTTTATCTCTTTATGCATCTCCTTTTTCTGGAGACTGTAATATAATTTTATATGATTTTTCCTTAAACTGAAATTTTCATCAAGAAGTAACAAAAAGTATTTTAACATAATTAAACCTTATATGACATATGTTCAGATTATATGCTGTTCCTTGTACTAGAGATGCTATGCATATATAAATCTGTGTTAACTCTTCGTTTTGCTAGTAGTTGTTTTCCTCTGAGTAGATATGAGACAGTGGGGTAGTATGTACATAGATATGATCCTGTCTCTGTAGGTCTTAGGCAACCTTTTAATACCTTTCTGAATGGTTTTAGAGCTCTCCCTTATGATGCATTTCTAAATTAGAAAATTTTCAATATGTGGATCCACTTTCCTTTCAACTTGTACCATAGTGTCTTCTGCCACCATAAATCAGTGGCAGCTCTCAGTTTGGTCCTTCCTGAATGCATGCTGCACAGGTACTCTGCAACTTGTTTGTACCTT
This sequence comes from Oceanodroma leucorhoa, assembly GCA_030449065.1. NCBI lineage: Eukaryota > Metazoa > Chordata > Aves > Procellariiformes > Oceanodroma > Oceanodroma leucorhoa. Next base: position 2,092,457 of record JASVER010000126.1, on the reverse strand, counting down.
TCAACTTCTAATCATAAGTGGTACAGGAAAAGATTAAAAGGATAGAGATATTTAAAATAAGAGGAAGAAATATTTTGGTAATTATTTTGTTTGCTGCACCAGAAAAAATCCCGAAACAACTGAAGATTTATAATCAGTGAATCACTTAATATGGGTGGGACTAGAATATTTTAATGGAGAGCTGTATCAATGCAATTCTTCTTGCAAAAAAAAATTTCTCTTTTGTTTAATTTTCTCTTCGGAATTTGTATATAAAGTAAAAATTATCAGTTGACCTTTCTGAACTATTTCGTCAAATTAAAGAATGTATACAAAAAACATTTGAGGAGAAAATGAAGTTTAATTTGTTCCCAGAATCTCACCCCACTGGAACAGGTTGCCCCGAAAAGTTGTGGAGTCTCCCTCCTTGGAGATATCCAAAAGCCACCTGGACATACTCCTGCTCGAGCAGGGGAGTTGGAGAAGACGACCTCTAGAGGTCCCTTCCAACCTCAAACATTCTATGAACTGGGGAGTGGCTCCTATTCTAGTGCAGGCACAAATGGAAAATGTGAACAGTGGCACCATAAATTACTGCAATAAGTTGCTCAGAAGACTTTCTTTTTTTTCCTGATGGATTCTTCCCCATAGAGATAGCTTTGATAAAATGAATGTTACAAATTCCAGTACATCATATTATTAGCATATATTTGCAGATCTTCTTGTAAGTAAGTGTTTGGTTTCTAAAGGACACTTGAAAAACATTTTATGAGAAATCATAAGTCGTGATAGAAATTAGAAGTCCATTAGAAGCTCAGAAACGTAACCAGTGTCTGCATAAATATGCCAATTAAAAACATGGTGTTCTTTGTCATTAGCTAAGGTATTAACCAGCTGCAACTACTATGGCTGTTGGCCATGAATGAGTTTCATCACACATGTGATTTCTGTTAACTTGTTTTCCATCCTTTGGCTTGACATGTCCACCTGGATGTATGGAAATGGAAATTTACTGTATAAAGGCAGTGTGTAATCTTCTTTTTCTGTACAGTACCAGCGCAATGAAACCCAAATGCCTGTTAGGAGTCTCCATTTTTTAAAAAAAAGGCAATCATGCCTTCGTGGTAACAGGTGTGGGTGTTTTTTTTTTTAACACAATAATTTCAATAGCCAGAGGAAGCTTGACCTGCTTCGGTCGGTAAATTGAAAGTAACGTTGTTAACAAAAATGTCTTATGTGTCCAAATCTGGAAAAGTTTGCAACAAGCCGCAAAGGAAGCACTTTTCTTACACAGTGCTTTTTTTCTCATTTGTTTTCAATAATTTTTACCCTTTTAATTTTTTTCTGGGTTAAATTCATAGGCTTTTAACAGTGTTAACACACTTGACCATCTTTGTGGCAACTTTAACACTTTTCTTCTATCTGCGTCATCCATAAAGAATATAGGTTTTTCCTTCTTTTTAAGAAACTCTAAAATGTACAGAGAATCTACATATTTAATCCAAAGAAAGATAATTTAGTCTATGGACCCTCGTATGATTCACATTTTAAAATCTGGAAAAGTGTAATTCCATTTGGAAAGGAAATCTACCCTTTTAACAAAATGACCCAAGTCAGAAATACAACAATAAGCCCCTGAGTAGAACCTACTAGCAGTTAGGAATACCTCCACATCATCTGCAGATGATCCCAAATTCCTTCCAATACATTAATCTTAGTACATGAACGCTTGGGATTTTGCACAGCAGCAACAGAAATCATGTGAAGAAACCTGTGCTGATGTTTTCAGAGCTATGCATGTGTTTTTTCATGATCCAATGACTTTTGTACTTTGTTCGTCTGTTGGTTTGGGGCTATAGTTTTTATCACTTAGTTATCCTAAAACAATATGCAGTTTATGCATTGTCATGTCAGAATAAAGACATCATCCACAGTATTTCTCATGAAGGAGTTGCTTTGCTGCAATCAGCCCATTTCTGCCACTTATAAATGCATGTAATTTATGGAAGTTTTCACTTTTTCAGCTTTACCAAGAAAGTTCATGCAGTTTTGCTTTTATAGATGGACCAGAAAAAGTGTAAGATTCAACAGCTGAACAGACAGAATTAATTTATTGAGCTCTGTCTTAAGATTAATTTTATTAGAATGTTAGGAAAAAGTGTTAGCTAGGCTATGTTAATTATAGTATTATTAGGAGCTGCTTAGAACTTGGTGTAGCATAATATTGTTCTAAACCCCACATAGAAACATGTTAATTGAAGTGAATTTAAGTAGGCTGGCAGTACACACCCCCTTTCCCATTTCCCTAGACTGTGCTGCACTGTAACAATCCACATCTTCCAAATTAAATTGTTTTGCATTTTTCTGATTAGAATTAATTCGCAAGGTGAAGCAGAAGGTAGCTCCCTTTCCAGATGCTCCAGCCACAGGGCATTTTTAAAACCAGCAAGTTCCCTCTGTCCCGGCATGTCTGAATGACAAGAGTGAGAGTGAGACAGGTGAGAGTGCCTCAAAACTGGGAGAGCTTTGGGCTTGCTTGTGAAATATTGTGAGAAAAGATACCAAAAAGTGAAAGCCATAGCAAAGCAACATCAAGCTTAGGGCAGCCCTTGAGTCACCCCACTTATTAGATAAATCTTTTAATCTGAGACTCACATTTCCATAAGATATAGTGAGATGTGTGAATGTTTGAGTGTGTCATGGTTTAACCCCAGCCAGCAACTGAGCACCACACAGCCGCTCGCTCACTCCCCCATGGTGGGATGGGGAGAGAATTGGAAGGCTAAAGTGAGAAAGCTCATGGGTTGAGATAAAGACAGTTTAATAGGTAAAGCAAAAGCCGCGCGTGCAAGCAAAGCAAAACAAGGAATTAATTCACTGCTTCCCATCGGCAGGCAGGTGTTCAGCCATCTCCAGGAAAGCAGGGCTCCATCACGCATAATGGTTACTTGGGAAGACAAATGCCATTGCTCCGAACATCCCCCCCATCCTTCTTCTTCCGCCAACTTTATATGCTGAGCATGACATCATACGGTATGGAATACCCCATTGGCCAGTTGGGTTAGCTGTCCTGGCTATGCTCCCTCCCAGCTTCTTTTGCACCTGGCAGAGCCTGGAAAGCTGATAAGTCCTTGACTAGTGTAAGCACTACTTAGCAACAACTAAAACCTCAGTGTGTTATCAACATTCTTCTCATACTAAATCCAAAACATAGCATTATGCCAACTACTAGGAAGAAATTTAGCTCTATCCCAGCCAAAACCAGGAGAGCGTGCAATTGAAAGAGACAACAAATAGAGTGGGATAGAAAACAATGACATTTTTTTCTCTACGTAAAGACATTGGTAGGCATGGTAATCCAACAGATGCTCAAAGGGTGCCAACAATGGCGTATCGAAGCCTTTTTGGTTTTCAAGTGTAGTTTTTTAGTTTCTAAAGTGTAAGTTAAATTTGTCAGATGCCAAGCTGTCCCTGGCTATGACCACAGGTAAGACCTCTCAGTATGGACATTGAAGCAAAGTTTTGGCTGGAAGAACATTTTAGAAAAGAAGATATGATATAGGAAAGCAATATAAGATGGAAATTAAAGGAACATTCACTTAAAAGGAATGGAAAATTTTAATTCAGATTCATATGGTTGTCTAACACAGGACAAGACATGACTGAGCCAAGAAATGTGGCTATTTTTGTTGTGGGTCTAGATCAGTTTTGTGAGAAAGGCTTATACAGTGTTGCTGCCTGGAATGAACATTGATCTTTCTCGCTTTGGAGGGATCTTTTGCTTTTCTGTTCTTATGGGGTTTGGTTTCTACCCCCACTCCTCCCACCACTATTTGCTTGATAGAGAACAGACAACAAAAGCTGCTGTGTTGACCAAAATGTAATATACTTACACTGTATATTTATTTTGTATTTTATATTGTGATGCAGAACACAGCTATTGAAGATTTTGTTCTCTCAGTTCACTATTTATTTTATAGTCAAAGCAATAAAGCCTACTTTTAATGCATTCGAGTTCAGGCATGGTGTTCATTTTTGATAACTATTATTAGAAGAAGGAAAGGTGGAGTTTTTTTCTCTGTGTTGGCCTACATATATGCAAAAACATGAGAAAGGAAAGTTGATTTATACTTTACCCTAGAGGCCAGCAGATTTAACATTGCCCGTGCTTGAGGAAGTGTATAAAAGCCCAAGTGTGTCTGAACTGAGGTTTCCAAATAAAACAACCCTGGCATGTACAATATTCAAAACCTGTGTTCAAATTCTATGGCTTAAACCCATATTTAATTACTGATGTTGCTCCCTGGTTCGATGTGTTGATGTCAATTAAGAGACCTGGCTGTGTTGCATCTCCAAGGGGAGTGTTTGTATAAGGTTGCAGGCATGAGGTCTGAAATTCCAGGTCTGCTTCTCCCCTCATCTAGTGGGAGCATCTCTAATCCAGCATATGAGAGATAAATATTGAAAGGGGCCAATTCCACACTGTTTGTGGAGCTGTGACAGTCTGAACTGGTCGCTTTCATGACAGTGTCCTCTTTCCATGTGGTTGTAAATCTACAGCCAGGTGTGTGGTCCATGAGCTGGCACCTTTCCATCAAAGGGTTTTTTATTGCTGCTACACAATATGAGGGTGGGCTGGCATGTAGCCTGGGTAGTAGCACTAAGGAACTAGCAGTGCCAAATCCAAAGCCAGTGTGACCAGAGTGTATCGAATGGCAGAAAGCCATCAAGGGAACTCTGTACTGCAAACCATATTTTCTCTTCCAGTAGCTCAAAAATAAATACATAAATAAATAAATCATTTAGACTGCAGCTATGGTGACTGAAAATGTTATTGTCTTTGATGAGGAAAAAGTCTTGTAACTGTTTAAACAGCAGGTCTTTGCTAAGCCCTAAGATGTCTCACTGAGGTTGAAAAAGGCTTACTCCAATCAAGTTGGAGGGGAAAAAGAATGACATCTTCTAAAACTGATGAACAATCAGGTTGAGTACAGGGACTCAAACTAGTCTCTTCAGCTAACACATCTTTGGGGTAAAGATTTTGTGCCTTCCTAGATGGGAGGTTACTGATGTCCAAGGAGGGTCTTTGTTGCTTAGCTGGTTTCATCTACATCCTAGCTGAGACACAGGTGATGCAATAGTTGTCATGTCTGCTTCCACTCCCAGCAGACTGCCAAAGCAAAAGTCAAACACATGGTTGTTAATAATTTAATCTGTGGTCCAAATCTGTTGTACAAAAAGATTTAGTGTTTTTGTTTGTATGGAAAATTTCAGAGAGCCTGTTTCCCCCCTTTGAAAATGCCAATTTAGACTGATCGTAACTCATAAATTAAACAATACTTCTGCTTTCATATTCTCTTTAAATTAATTTGCTGGACATTTTTTATTCACACTGTACTTTCTGCCCATAAAAGACTTATTTTACGTCTTAAGAAATGCATAATCAATTATTTAACTATGCCACTTTGACTGGAGCCATCACTCAGTGTGATTTTTTGATAAGAATTATATAATGAGAGCAGCCCTCCGCAAGAAAAAGAATAGAAGTCAGGGTGAGATGTACGGCAATAATATTAAACCACAACATTTAGATTAAAATTGATAGGAGAAGAAAAGAACATTTTATAATTTCAAACTTACCTTAAATAACTTCCAAATTTCCTTTTAAAATTAATCATTAATCAGTTTAGTGAACTGTCTTTTGCTTATCTTACTGTCATCCTATTCAAAATTATTTGGATTGTACTTAAACAATGAGATTGATAAAGGGTTCAAAAATGTTTTGAGAACAGCTAACGTGAATTTTGAATCTGTACAGGCTAGTGCATGAATAACTAAGATGACACATTGAGCTCAAAACGATGAAATCTTAAATTAGGCTGATCAGATTCAGTTTTGTCTAAGCAAGTGTGACTCAGTGGGGAGTAAATCAGTGGAGTTATCCTTAATTATGCATGCTCAGCATCTCTCTCTAAGTTTCTTATTGTATGTTTAAAAAGTATTGAATAGATATCAGTCATTGGCCATTAGACCAGATGTGAAAAGAATAAGCAGACAAATTCATAATTCAGAATGTACATGTTAATCCTGAAGTGACTCATTTTATACAGCTATGTGCTGCTTGAATTTTTTTCCTCATAAGAATACTTAAAGCAATCAGAGGAATCATGAGATAAGCATGAAACAGCAGCCATACCTGCTTAGAATTATACACGATTATTCATTCTGTTGTACTGCAAAAAAATACTGGGAATAATTCAATTTTTGTGTAATTTGGTTAGTTATTTCAATCAGCAGTTCTAGAGTGACTCTAGAGTAATTGTTGTTCTGGTGTGAGATACTTATTCAAGAAGATAGTCGCCTGACACATCATGTGAGTGAAATCTTTATTCCTTTGCAAAGTAAAATTGCTTTCTAAAAGAAAATAGTTCAGACTAACTCTCTGAGAAAATCTAGTCTCTAAAGTCCTCTTACCATATCCCAACTTCTTAACATAAAACAGCCATCAGTAGAAAAATATTTACATTTTTTAATTCTTACTCCTATATCAACATAATTTTTAATATGGCTATTCTGAAAGGACCAAATTTTTATTTTTTTTGGGAGTGTAGAGATGGAGAATCTTTGACTCCAGACAACCTTGAGAACACTCCCACACCAAGGCTCGGTATAGAATGCAGAGGCATAAATATTGTCATTTAACACTTGTATGTTTCCACAAAAAAGCTACATAAATCTTGCAGATTTTGGAAGATTGGAGAAGTTCAGAAGAAAGGAGAATGCATTAGCCCTTCACCTGCCTCAGTTCTTTAAACTGCAAGAATGTTCATGGGAGAAACACTTTAAATGTTGTGAAATACTTGGACAATATGACCACATAAGCTTACTTCCGTAGATTAACTGTGGAAATTTTCAGGTTAGGTAAACATAATTGTGAACAGGATGATGTCTGTGATGGCTCTGAAAGTGCCATCCTAAGAACTAACCATGACAAGTTTTGTAGTAATTATCTGTAGATTACTTATTCAGCTTCTTAAAATGGTTCATTCTTGATAAAACAAGGAATTATCTCTATAGAGTTATGTGGCTATGTAAATAAAATGAAGTTTAAGGTGAAGTCCTAGTACAGTCCTTTTTTTATAACTCAGATCAGTTGAAGAGCTGTATCTTACATAAGGAATAAATTGCTTTTTAGGACAAAATTAGCACAAAAATAGCGCAGAGAAAACATGATGTGTTGAATTTCCCATGGTACGCTTTTTGATGATCTTGCATGTCTTCTCAGGGAAGTCCAATTGTTTTGAATTGGAAGTTTCCAGTCTTCAACAGTTTCAGGAGATTGGACACAAAAGAAAAAGTGATTGAGAGTTATACCCCACAATAAGACAGAGAAGCATTTCCCACCAAGCCATAGATTTTGTTTACAGTGAATGACAACCCATATAATCTACACCGTATTGCAATCTCATCTCTGAAATGGCAACAGAACTTCTCTATTTCTCATGGAAAAACTATTAAAAAAGATAAAAGCTATTAATTGAAGCTAAAATCAAATAACTTTGATGAATGGCAGTATTGCTTTGAAGACATTGTTAACATTAAGAGGAAAAAAAAGAGAAATGCATCAAATTTAATAGGATTTATTTAAAAAGAGGCAACAAAGGTAGTTTGAAAATATTTCCAAAAACCAGTACATTTATGACAATAACAATTAATGTACCTGGATTAAAAAAAAAGTATTTGTTTCTTACATTGACAATTTAAAATTTTTCAACTTCTTACTGACCAAAATAGAATATGAAATGAGCAGTTTTAATCTGTTGTTTTTCACAGGTACTCCTTCAAGAATGTACTTGTGTAATTACTTTGGTATTTCTACCCTAGTGTGGTACAATACAGATCATTCTTGTCTTTTTTTTTTTTTTTTCCAGTCACAGCCTTTCAAGTACTTCTAAACACAACGTAAACTTCAGTTTTCTGAACTTTCTTCTTTAAAAACGTTTGTTTGCAAGTTCTGGAAAGGAGATATCTTCCCTAATATTATGGAGATCACACTAATCCATTGCTTGCTAATAACAATATCACTGTACTGAAGTTCAGGTAACAATCCATTGTGCCTGCAGTTCCTGTTTATCAAAATTTTCTGTAGTGAACCTTTTGCTTCTTCTTTAGACCACAGTGGCCAAAAGTAATAGTAGCCATTCCTCCATTGTATTTACCGTGACCAGAGTGTTACTTTCTGGGTTTGTACAGGTTTGTGGATTTTGAGTTATAATTAAGTGTCTTGGCTATTTATCCATGTAATGCTTTTGCCCTACTTGCTTTCACTCATGTGATAGGCATAAGAAATTGTAGATCAGCAGTGAAACATTTTCAACATTATGGCAGTGTCATATACACCATGTCAGCCATATCCGAAAAGGCATGGGTCTTAGGCCAAGATGGAATAATAAAACCCGTGTGTAGCTGTGCCTCAGCTTAGCATGGGTATATCCGCCAATTTAAATTGCTGGTTACACCTGCTTACAAGTAAACATTATTTCCACAAGGTTTCTTCTTCTACATGTGCAAAATGCATTTTATCTGTACGTTCGTATGCTTTAAAACTGCCTAAAGATGTTTTCCTCCAGAATGTTTGGAGAAGATAATTAGCTGAGAAATATTGGCAATGAAAGGAAAACCGTAGTACACAGTGACAAGAAAATATTGACTTTCTATACTCATTAGCTCTGATTACTAAACAATTATATCTTTATGAGATACTGTGCTAAGCAACATAAAGCTGTAGCAATAAGAGCACGTTATTAATTGTACACGGGAATGGATAATAAGTTCTTCAATCCAGATGTACTCCTAGTGTGTCAGATCTCACACACTGGATAGTACTAGAAGAACTGGACAACTCATTACATTTAAGAGAAATTGCATTTTTTTTTGTTGTGTGTTTCTTGTTTTTGTGAGTGTTTTAAAGACTGATATGGCACAACTAAAATTATCTCCACATATTCTTCAAGCTTTTCTGGTGGAAATGGATTTTGGAGACAAATAGCATGTTTTTCTAGTCTGTGGATAATAATACAAAAAATAGTTAAGAAAAACCATCAAAAAACCACCAAGACACTGCAGTTTCCTGCCTACTGAATTGCATATATAAAATCTTTTAACTACATTTCACCAAGCAAAACCAGAATGATTAAGCATATAGAAAGGTTGTTTATGATACTGTATTTTGTTGAAACTAGTAGTCAAGGTCAGTGAAAAGTATTAATACTGCTCTGGGATAGTATAGCAGTATCGAGTATATTTTAAACCAATATAAGAAATTAATTTCTTTAGAAAAAGTTTGGATCTTTGAGCACGTATAGCAGCACTACAAATAACCACTATATAACAGGAAAAACTGAATACTATACAATTCAAATAGAAGTAACACAGACTTTTACCTTATAGACCATACTTCTCTAAAATATCAGTTATGACTGCATAGCTTTAAAATGCATTCTAGAAATGCCTTTAAAATAACACACATATAAGTGTTAATCAAATCCARTCATCTATTAAATACTATAAAAAAGGATTCGTTTTCTGTAGATTATTTCTTAGGCTTTTTTTCATTATAATCCAAGCTTGAAAAATTTAAGGAAAGGATTATGGCATTATCTTTTTCTTTTTTTTTTTTTTTTTTCTGTGGTTGTTTTGTGCCTTCTGATGTTCCACAGCTGGAGATCACAATCCTACTGGGTCTCGGCGTGTAAAACCTACTGCTTCATAAATTATTGACTAGCATTTAACAGTCAAATGAGAGCAGGGAACAAAATGAATTACATACTTTGAACATATTAGTTGGAAAAACACTGCTATACTTGTCTTCTACCTAGGAACTTTGATCATTATTTTTCTGTGTCTGCTAAGATCAATTTCCCATTGAAGCAAACAGAACATATGTTTTAATCAGGGGTGCAAAATTCGGCTGTTTCAGTGCAAAACTGAATGTTTCAAAATTTGTTTTTGGAACCCCTTTCTGATTATTTTATGTCTTGATGTACAAAAAGATTGAAAATCTTTGGATGACATAGGTGACCGTATAACATATAAGATGGAAGTATCAGCGTGGTCACTCATGTGAAGGGTGTCGAGTGGGATGGGTAATGCTTCAGCTATAAACTGTAAATCAGGAAGGGACCACTGTCTTCTTGAAACTGAGGAAAAATAAACTGATATGTAATGATGCTGATACATTGTTGGAACCAAATGTTAATGGACACATTTTTAAGAGGTTTTAGGAGGCCAGAGTTTAGGTGAGTACTCCTTTTTACTTATTAACCATCACTACTCATGAGGGTAGGCACCAGTGTGTTGAGTGAGATTTTTCAAAATCTCTTTCTTTTATCTTTGGGAAAATAAATTCTATTCAAATTCTTGGCTATGTAGCTGTATCACTCAGCTATTTTGTGTAGAACCAGAAGTAGACACAGATGTGCACTGCTTTAATGAGATTTGCAAGCTGTATCTGGGATAATATTCCATTTCATCCTTTTATGGTAATTCCTTGATCAAATTGGATAAAATAGATTTAAACCAGATTATTTACTTGCATAACTCCAATGGAGTTGTTAAAATTATAAATGGAATTTAGAGCTTTGTAGTTGGTAACACCAAATGTCAATTTACATATACCTAAATGAAAATTGTATTAAAAAAAAAATATCATTTGTCTGGTGCAGTGAAAGAATCAAAAGAGGACAGAGGGAAGAGAATTATTTTCTTCAGTTCTCCTTGTCTCCTCACCATGATGAACGATCTGTGATACAGTAGTACAAAACTCTATCCGAGAACTGTCTGGCCTTCCTTTAAGGTACTCTGTTTGGCTTCATCTTTGCAACATTATTCTTAATGCTTGCATGTTATTTACCTTTTCTGTTTTGGTAAATTTCTAGATATTTTGTAGGTTGTGTAGATTTCTGATTATGTTTCTGCAGCGCAAACTTTCAGTCTGTCAGCATATTCACTGAATGCCTCAATTCTGCAAGTAAAGTGCCTTGTATGTTGAGCATCTTGTATATTCAGAAAGAGAGCGAACAAAACAGAAAGAAACAATGTGTTTTGGATCAAATGAGTATTAGAAAGTTTCAGACAGAAGAATGAACTCCACTTCCTTGGAAAAGCTGCAACTTTCACTGTATCTGAAAGTGCTTTCAGTGCCTTCAACCTTTACAAAGACTGTGTGGCCGGGTCTAGGTAGGTGTGTTTGCTGTATTGGTTCAAAGGGGCTCCCCTGCCCTTGCAGCCTGGGGCTTTCCCTGAAACAGGCAAGCACTCACTGAAATCCAGTGGCCTGCAGGATCCCACTTTTTCTTTTCTGTACAGACATGCAGCATATGGAGTTGGTGCGTAGATAATTTTTGCAGGTGTTGGGCTCTGCTGGCATTCTTTACAGAGGCTATACACAAATGTGCTTACTACAACAGTGTTTTTGAAGTTCTTCCATGCTTGGATGAATTTCTTCCAGAGAAGATAGAAGATGGTAAACAAAGTCATTGTTAAGGAACTCTGCTTTGTAAGAAAAATGTCATACAGCTTGGAAAAAACACACACCAGTTCTTAAATGCAAGAGCTCACCACTGCACTCAGAAACATTTACAGATATTTCAGTGAAGGAAAAGCTGAAGATCCGACTTCTGGGGAAGCTCAAGATCTTGATGTTTGGTGGGGTTTTTTGTTTTGTTTTTTAATTATTTTCTTTTTTCTCTTGGGTAAAGTTTGTTACAGATTTTCTAAGGATATGGAACTTATTCTTCTGTCTGAAACTTGCTGGTACTCATTTGATTCCAAAGACAATGTTTCTTTCTGTTTTGTTCTCTCTTTTTCTGGATATACAAGACATTTCAGATATTTTTATATTTCTACAAAGTTATTGGAACTAGGGGAAAAGAACCCTGCACTCACTCACACTCTTTATACTCTCTGCGTATGCATGGATCAGCAATGACAAAAGCAAGAACCTTCATGTCTAATTTGGTTTTTGCTGTTGCTCTGTGTTTCTCATTGATAGTACTATTCTTCTTTTAACAACATTAACAACACTTTCTTCAGGAAGGAGGAAAAAGGAAAAAAAAAAAAAAAACAACCAAAATCCAGGATGGAAGAATTTATACAGGAAAGAAGGCAAGCATTTTGACTGATAAGTTAGAGACCAGACCAGCTCATTTCAGTGACTGAAATCACATGCTACTACAGCTTGAGGAAACATTCTTGTCTCTGTAAAGCAGTACTGCCCTGACTTCTCTTCCCCAGGGCTAGACTTTTATGTGGGGGAGAAAAGTGGAGAACAGAAACTTTCTTATACCCATAAGAAAGTATCATTCTTATAACCCATAAACAATGGAATTTTATTGTTGAAAATCACTTCTACCTTTTGTACTTAATCTAAACTATATATAACAAAAGTGAGTGACTGGGAAAAATACTAAGCATGAATTCCATGGTATGTCAATGACCCTATATGAATATTTTTTCATTCACATAATGATTCTTTACAGTTCCCAGCTTGCAATTTGAGACATAATGGCTACCTTTCAGTCATGTTCTTATTTGTATTTTCACTGGAAATTTGCATCCATACTATCAGAACTGAACAGACTCAAAACTTTTCAAACTGCCAGTAACCTTAACAATGGATCTTAACATAACATGATGATTACATAATATATCTTTGCCCTTGAAAGTGTTCCTTTGTTCCAAAGTAATGATTAGAAAAATTAAGAAGATGCTACCTTATAATTTGTAATTAGCACTCACTTTATTCTCCTGATATTAGTGAAAAAAAAATCTTCCATGATCTATGTTGGAATTACATCAAAAATTTTTGATGGATAAAATTCTGACAGATTCTTTCTGAGTTTTGATCCATTAAGTAAAGAAAGACAAATATTAAAGTACAGTGACACAAAGGAATACAGTAATGAATGAGGAACTTCCTTCCTTCCTTCAAGTTCTGTAAGGCCCTTATTGCCACAGTAAAATAAAAAGTCATGTTCAAAGTATTCTCTCAGCATGTTCTTTAGCATATTTCATTAGGGATAGTTAACTTGAGGGCTAAGACTTTGTATTTAAGTGCTTTAGTTAGTTAACAAACAGCTGCCCGTATGATCTTAACTGTTTATCAAGTAATGTGTCATCTTTGTCAATTTATGCATTCATTGCTAAAAATTGGGAGCAGAAGTACTGGGAAACAGTATTTAATGATATCTTGAAAGAAAATTTGCTCAGGATTTTGATAGGTAGTGTGGTCAGGTTTGGGACCTAAAAATGCACTTAAATGATTTATCCTTTCTAAGAATCTGAATCCATCTAAACCTTTAATTCACTCTGCATATTATAATGCAATGGATTGAAACCATTGCATGCAATTTTTATATTTCTGCAAAGTATTCCTTGTCTACAAGCATTTCTGCTTCCTAATCTTATAATTTATACTGAGTTATACTGAGAAAAATAGACTGGATTCTCAGGTGTTATAAAGTGGAGTCACTCTTTTGCATTATGTGTCTGTGGTCATGCAGTTGAGAACTTTCAGCAGTAATATAAATGCACAAAGAAACTCTCAAGAAATATTACAAGACACGTTTAAGAAAACATCATATACATCTTATAGGAGATCTTTCCTGCTGTCACCACCTTTGTTTTAGTTAGAACTCTGTTCTTCTAGGTAATAAAACTCATTAAGTATCTCTTATTCTCAGAATGGGATTCCAAGAGCCTAAATCTTGCATAATTAGGCTCTGTGGAATTATGTGAAATGTCCATATACTGATGGTATTCTCCCTGTATCATTTTGTGTTGGGTTTGCATGACAAAGTTTTGGTAGCAGGGGGGCTACAGGGGTGGCTTCTGTGAGAAGATGCCAGAAGCTTCTCCTATGTCCGATAGAGCCTATGCCAGCCAGCTTCARGATGGACCTACCACTGGCCAAGGCCAAGCCCATCAGTGACAGTGGTAACGCCTCTGTGATAACGTGTTTAAGAAGCGGAAAAAAACCCCTGTGCAATTACAGTCGAAGAGAGTAGTGAGAATATGTGAGAGAAACAACTCTGCAGACACGAAGGTCAGTGAAGAAGGAGGGGGAGGAGGTGCTCCAGGTGCCGGAGCAGAGATTCCCCTGCAACCCGTGGTGAAGACCATGGTGAGGCAGGCTGTCCCCTTGCAGCCCATGGAGGTCCACAGTGGAGCAGATATCCACCTGCAGCCCATGGAGGACCCCATGCTGGAGCAGGTGGATGCACCCAAAGGAGGCTGTGACCCTGTGGGAAGCCCAGCCTCAAGCAGTTTCATGGCAGGACTTGTGGACCCTTGCAGAGAGGAGCCCATGCTGGAGCAGGTTTGCTGGCAGGACTTGTGACCCCATGGCAGACCCACCCTGGATCAGTCTATTCCTGAAGGATTGCACCCCTTGGACCCACGCTGGAGCAGTTCATGAAGAACTGCAGCTTCTGGGAAGGACTCATGTTGGAGAAGTTTGTGGAGGACTGCCTCCTGTGGGTGGGACCGCATGCTGGAGCAAGGGAAGAGTGTGAAGAGGAAGGAGTGGCAGAGACAAGGTGTGATGAAGTGAACACAACCCCCATCCTGTTCCCCCTGAGCTGCTTTGGAGGAGGAGGTAGTGAAATCAAGAGTGAAGTTGAGCCTGGGAAGAAGGGGGGGGGGGGGGGAAGGTGTTTTAAGATTTGGTTTTATTTCTTATTATCCTTCTGTGATTTGATTGGCAATAAACTAAACTAATTTCCCCTAGTCAAGTCTGTTTTGCCCATGATGGTAACTGGTGAGTGTCCTTGTTCTCCCTGACCTTATCTCGACCCATGAGTCTTTCGTTATATTTTCTCTCCCCTGTCCAGCTGAGGAGGGGAGTGATAGAGTGGCTTGGTGGGTGCCTGGAATCCAGCCTCGGTCAACCCATCACACATTTTTGTAACCAGATTCATATTTTGTAAATAAAGATGTTTTCTTTTTTACTGAGAGAGGTAAAGTGGTTTGGTTGTCTAGTGATCAGATATGAATGTTAGTAATATAGATCCAGTTTGGGTTAACAGCAACAAGACTTTTTTTGCTGTTCAATATATGAGCAGTGAATCCCTACCTGGAGAAAAAGCTTTTTAATAGCTTGATATTGTCATCACAAAAGCAATTAAGAAAGAAGTGAATAGAAGTTGCATTGCTAACCAGGGGAGGTTCCTTCATAGTAGAAGTAGGCTTTCAGTCAAATATTGCTGAGGGAAACCTGAAACATTATGTAATTTGCTATATCTACAGTTAGTCTGATATTCCACAAAGACACCTTAACCCTTGAGCTGTGGAAATAATCTGGGTGATTTGGTATTCCTCTGAAAGAGCCATGCAGCTGTAGTTCTTGTGAGATAGCTGACTTGAAGATTGGTAATCTATTACAGTGATGGATAATGTAGCCCTTACTCCTAAAGAGAGACCCTTTTCCATTTCAAAGCACACAGATAAGTTTCCAGTGTTGGAAGGAATGAAGGAATTGTAATTTTGTGGGATGCATCTGAGCCTCAGGGAAGAGAAGGGTCCAGGGACCACAGAGGACAGAGAGAAGATGAGAGTGAAGAGAAAGGTGCCAAGGATATGGGAGCTTGCAGTTCATGCGGAGTGGAATCTAGTGAGAGAACAACAGACAGCTTCACATAACAGATGATGAGGAAGAAAATCGTCTTCTGTAAATAATTTTATTTCTGTTGCTTGAAATAGGTATTTTGATTTTTATCTATTTAAAAAACTTAAAGATCCCCCTGCATATTTTTAATAAAACCAGTATTTTAATATTATTATTTCAGAAATCTTTTCAGATATTTTGGAGGAGCTTGCTGTAAGGAAAAAGCATAAGCACACAGCCACAAAACTCTAGCTGATGTTGTCTCTATTACAACAATTGATAACATGGAAAACTCCTTCCATATTTCATTTAGTAGAACCCAAAGTACTTATCACAACCCATTCCAGCTTTTGTTTCTTCATTCCTGTCAGTTCCTAAATGTAGCTCATTTCCTTTTCAGAAATTTATGGAGTCGCAACAGGAGCACTACACCCACAGCCACAAAAAATATATTTTATTCATTATGGTGTAGCCTCCTCCCTGAAGTAGGTACAGTGATCTGTGGAATCGTCTTTGAAGTTCAGCACATAGGGATAGATATGAAGAAGCAACTGCTGTATGATAAGAGAAAAAACAGACTTACATTAGCCTTACTGAATAGTTCTTACTATAAGCTAATCAAAGTAGATGACTTTCTGTAGGACGCAGTCTTGGAAAGACTTTGTCTGCAACAGTAGTTTCTATTTAATGAATTTGTGTAAGGAGTACAACTGCAAGTTGGCATGTACACTGGAGGCACCATTTTTTTCTATATATTACACTTTTGCATCTCCAATTTATTTCAACAGTAATGCTAAAGCAGAGTTAATTCCTCTGTATTAGACCCTCAGGTAAAAAGGAGAGGACAGAGTGAGTGACACTGTGGCTTTGTTCAGACTATGAAGTACAGCATGCTCTGCCATCTTGTACTAGAGAGGACTATGGTCTGAATGTAAAGGTCTGAATGTAAATTTACATTTACAAAAAAAATGTAAATTTTTATGAATCCTTGAAGATTCATAATGAATGTAAAGAATGTAAAGAGAGGACTATGGTCTGAATGTAAAGGTCTGAATGTAAATTTACATTTACAAAAAAATGTAAATTTTTATGAATCCTTGAAGAAGTAAAAACAAACAAACAAACAAACAAACAAACAACTAAAAAAACAATTCCAGTATGCTGTCTGCAGAATTGGCTATGAAATATAATTTTCAATAATGATCATGTCATTGTCTTGTGTTTGGTTGCTCATTGGGTACTACTTCATATAAGAAGCAACTGTAGGGAAGTCTGCAGTTTTTCCTGAAGTAGCAGAAGAAAATTCTGGGGAAACTTTGAGTGGATTAACTTCTTTGTCACATAACATTGTTCTTCAGTTCTGAGAGGAGCAGGTCTGTGTTATTTTCTGCCAGTGATAGCCAGGTCTGTGCGTAGCTAACRTTGCCAAAAGAAACGACAGCAGGGATAGAACAGGTGAGAAAAAAAMCTTGCCCTATTTCTCCAAAGCCAACATGCAGCTCCTCAACCCTTTCCCTTGTTCTCAGTATCTTCCTCTCCTCTCCTGTCAGTCTATGAAGGGAAGAAGGAGTTACATTTTTCATTGACCTTTGCAAAAATCTCAAGGGGAAGACAAATGGGGAGGTGAACAAAAATGATTAAGATAAACGTCTTATCTTTGATGTTAAGAAACAGTTTTCAGTTAGAAGTAGGCGGGAGAGCACCTATCCCTTAGCTGTTTGGCTTCTGTCTCTCTTATGTGCAGTTTGCTTTACTGAAGAGCTTTATTGGTTTATTTCATCCTTTAACAGCCTAATAGGATGTGGAATTTGAGTGGTAACTAAGTCACAGGTATGGAAACTGTGATGCAGAGAAAAGCGACTGTAAAGGAGTACGTTCTTGGACAATTTGGGGAATAGAAGTCTCAGGCTAGAGTGTGAAACACTTGTTTTTTCCCACTATAGTATCTATGTATATATTACTTTGTATACTTCACAAAATGTTGTGAAGAGAAAAGCACAAGTGTACACTGTCAAGTCAATCTGTTTGTCATTAGTATTTCTGTGCTTTTTATCTCTTCTTGCTCAATTTTGTGCTTTTTCTCTGCCTTCTGCAGTTACTAGCACCATGTTGAGTGATTTAGATTAAGGGTACTACTTATTTCTGGAGTGAGTTCCAAGTACACCTAATATGCAGTTCTGGGAAAGCCTAATATACTTCAGTACAAATGAATAATCTGATTTTCAGAAGGTGGAAGTGGGTATATTGTCTTTCCACACATTGTCTCTATTTAAAGATGGATGATATATTTCTGTTGAAGTAATAGAGCAAATAAAACACCTTGCACACACTTAGGGAGAGACTCCTGCTATGATTAAACACTGTGGAACTGAAGCAATGTAAACACTAAAAATCACTTGAATCATAGCAATCTGTTCAGTGCTTGCATGTGCAGCTGCCCTTCAAGACAATTCCATAGTAATGGCTGCAGAGGTTGCAGTGATGAGATCCTTGGCCTTAAGAGTCAGCTAAGACTGCTTTACAGAGATTGGTTTGAGAAGAAAGAAAGGAGCTTTCAGGAATCCAAGTGAAAGTCAATGAACTTTCACAGTAATCTGTTAAAGCAGGCTCTTGTTACCAGTTCTGTCAATTTATGTAGGGATCACGATGGATGCATTGTTCCTGCTGGTGGATATTTTATGTTGATGGGTCTTTTGGTTAAAATACACATCCCACGGAGTCCAAGCAAATTTTTTAGCTGTCATGAATGAGCTTTTTATAAGACCCAGACTGAATTTTGCTTACTCACAGTTTGTTGTAGTACCTAGCTTTCTAGATTTATTGATGAGATAATCTGGCTAATAAGAGAGATTGAAAATCAATTTGCTAAAATGGTTGCTAGTCAGCTCAGCTATGGCCTTGATTTTGATGGCTGTGAAAACAGCTCGATCAGCAGTGAGGTGGTATGTTGAGAAAACATCATTTAAATGTATTACTGTGAAATACTATATGTTTATTTATGCAAACTGTTGTTTTGCAAGGCATGGATTTTTGAGGTTACCCAGAAGTCAGGGTGAATGGAGTAAACCCCAAAATGAAATTTTTTAGGCTACTTGTAGCTGAAGTCATAAGATGTTCCTAGGTTAGCATATTCTTTACAATGTTAGGTGTATCTTGCAATTGGCACATCACTCAAAAAATAATCATAATAAAAGCAAAAAATATAGAATAAATATTTTGCTTCATTGAAAAGTTTTTAAATTACTTTTATTTAACTTGATATAGGCTGCTCTTGTTAAGGTTATCACTTATTTGTTGAAGTACAAAATAAAGCATCCTTCAAGTAGCTCAGTAGAGCTATTCTGCCCGGTTGTATTCCAGACAGCACCAAACCGGTACCCAACCACCAAATTCTAGCCATAAGGCTTCCTGCTTTGTATCCTGCTAGTATCCCACTAATGCATTTTAAGTTCTGTGACAAAAATCCCATCTACGCCCTACGGAGGAGCACAGTGAGACAATGGCAGGTGGGCGAGCCCAAATAACACTGTCCCCGGCTGCTCTCAGGTGTCACAGGAGCCACCAGCCCAACAAAGGCCTGTCTCCACACCCATGAGAGAGCCCAGAGGCACTGTGGCAGGAGGTGGCATCCCAATAACCCAGCCAGGGGAATGAGCTCCTGTCCCAGCCTCCCAGGGCTGTCCTAGGGTCACCCCAGACCCATGGGCAGGGGGACACCTATGCCAGGACAATGACCAGCTCTGACTCTCCGGGGCATCTCCAGGGACTCACTGCCTGGGGCAGGGTCACATTGTGGGATGCAGGGGAAGAACATTTAAGGATTGCACAGGGCTGATTTGGGACAGTTCAAGAAGGAACCAAAGATGGGCACAGTGAGGGGTCTATATTGTTTGGAGAGGAAGAAACAGGGGAAAATGGAAGGGGAAAAAGGACAAAATGGTCAGGTTGTATGTGGACAATGTTGGTCAGTATATATATGTATACATATATATTTTCCCCACTACCGACCTCCATCCCTCTCAGCAAGAGAGAGGAGCAGGATAAGACTGCTGGTGTTGTTTGTACCCATGTGAGTGCTCTGTGTGTCGGCTTGTGCTGAACTGTGTGGCCAGAAATGTATACATGTGTATCTGTGGTGTATGCAGGTATTTGCATGCATGTGCCCGCTGATAAATGCGTGCTCAGCCTTGCTGCTAGTCGGACCTGTGGGCATGGAGCTGTGGCAACCTCGCTTCTGTTGGGCTACTGGTTTTGATCTCCCCCTGCTGATATCTTCTGATGTCATTGAAGACTACAGTTCAGACAAAACTGAAGAGTAAGCAAACTTTCCCTTTGCCAAATAACATATTTCTGTATTTGAAGGATACAAGTGAAAAAAGCTGATATGTGTCCTGAATGCAATGGTAGGAAAGAACTCGGTGAAACTGTTAACTCAAAGAAGTCTGTTTTATGCATCTGGGACAGATTATATTCTACTCTGAAAAAGTTTCATAATTGTATGAGTCATTGTGACTTACCTCCCAAAGCTTGTTTTACGTGATTTTAATAATATCTAATGTTAGGAACAAACAGTTACCTCTCCCACTGTTCAATCAATACCAATAACTCTGCTACACCCAGGATGGAAATATTTTGCTATTTTCCATGTGTGTTTCAAAGCCCTTGGATTGCTATTACACATGTGGTGCTCAGTGACTCAGCACTAGGACCCGGGCAGCTGAGTTTCTGAAGAGCAAATCCTGTTTCAGTATTTAACGTTTTATTTTTCAAAGCTTTTTTCATGCCCTTCATGATTACATTATGTTGTGGTTTAACTGCAGTCACCCCCCACAGCCTCTTGTTCCCTCCCCTCGCAGTGGGATGGAGGAGAGTATCACTAGGGTAAAAGTGCGAAAACTCACACTTGAGGTAAAGACAATTTAATAAGTAAAGTAAAAGTTGCACATGCAAGCAAAGCAACATGAGGAATTAATTCACTGCTTCCCATCGGCAGGCAGGTGTTCAGCCATCTCCAGGAAAGCAGGGCTCCATCACTCATAATGGTTACCTGGGAAGACAGAACTATAACTCTAAATGTACCTCTTTCCTCCTTCTGCCAGCTTTTATGGCTGAAGATGACATCATATGGTATGGAATGTCCCTTTGCTCAGTTGGGTTCAACTGTCCCAGCTGTGTCCCCTCCCAACTCCTTGTGCACCCCCAGCCTACTCGCTGGTGGGGTGGTGTGAGGAGCAGGAAAGGCCTTGACTCTGTGTAAGCACTGCTCAGCAATAACGAAAACATCCCTGTGTTATCAACACTGTTTCCAGCACAAATCCAAAACATAGTCCCATACCAGCTACTGTGAAGAAAATTAACTCTACCCCAGCCAAAACCAGCACATTACTCTAGGCCTTTTTTGCCAGTTAACAGATGAAGTTTCACAAACCTTATTTGCAGATGTTTCCTTAAAGGTTTTTCCTGAGACCAAGGTTTTCTTGCGAGAGTAGTGACCTATGATAATCTAAGATCCATACACACTTTGATTCTAGTTTAAAGTTATTGTCAGACAAATTAACGTTGTGTTAAGCTAGGGGAAATTCTATTTGTCGGCTTCAAAATGTCCAAGTAAGGACTCATATTTATTTTTATTGAATTTTTGAAAGCTGTGCTCAAATAATAATTAAGAAAAAACAATGAAATATCTTTAACATTTTCACTGGGAGGATGTATGGGGAGGAAGTCATATCACACTCAGCTTGCTGTCAGTGCTACCTTACTTCCTTCATCTGAAGTTTGTCACAACAGCCTACTCATGTAAATATGTATTTACATCTTCATGTATGTTCAACAAATTCTGTACACTACTATGATCCTTGTATAGAGTTTTTCCTTCTCCTCCTTTGAGGTAGGGCTGTCTGTGCCGTGCTGCTCTCAGTCTTAATCAGCATGACTTGCAGGCTCTGGAGGTGCACTGTCTCTCTTGCTCAGAGTACACACTGTTCTTTTGTGATCTTTGCTCCCAGAGCTACTTATGTTGCTCACCATCCATGACTAAAGTCTACTCCCTCCATGGCATTTGGCTTCTCTAGTACTTGTAAGAAAATACAACACAGCGGTGAACATTTTTTTAAAAAAGGAAACACTGTTGGTAAGACATTTATTAAGAAAGACATTTTATTTTAAGATATTCCATTTTATTCTGTGTTTATTGCTTCAACCTCCTATTTTATTTTTGTTGGTGATGCATCTTGGCCTTGCAAGATCAGAAGATTTCACTAATTGGCACTATGAATATTAATGTGAATGCTGAAAAGATGCATGTCAACTAATTTTTAAGGAACTTGCCCTGCAACCTCCCTCTAATTTGATACTTCTGCTTTTACAGCTGTCTATTCTTAGGTTCCTTTAGCCAGCTCTTGACCAGTGTCCTGCTTCACTAACCTCCGGGTTCACCCAACATTTCCTGTGCAGGTTTGTATCATTCACAACATTATTCATAATACTTTACTAACATCCTGAATGTAGACTAGATTCTCTGTGCCCAAGTTGAACATCATCTTACCGAAGACAGCAGCTCTGATTCATTTGCTTTAGGTAATATCTCATGTTTTTTATTTTTATTTTTTGTTTCCACCCAGGAATTCTGTTTTTCCCATGGGGATGGAGTGTGGGGAAAGAGAGAGGAAGAAGTGCCACAAAAGGGTATGAATAAGAAAATATCACAAAAGAGTATTTCCTTTAAAAAAAACACTTGTCTTGGACATGGTGAGTGATAAAGACATTCAGCAGAAGATCTAACCAAATGATTCTTCCATTAAAATCAAGGAAAAACAAAATTACTAATTCAGTGTTTTGTTCATTTTTCTCTGGATCATCCAGAGTCCAATGTAGATTTCGGTCTTAACATTATGTGAAAGATATTGGGGGGGGGGAGGGGGGAGGGTTGGCTACAATTATATTTCTGCTTCTATGGCTTTAATTATGACAAACTATAAGTTATACTTCTGTGTAAATAACAAGTGACAGCATGTAATTTTGTAGATCGTCATATATACTTACTTTATATAAAAGCATTCCTAAGATCCAATTAAATTATTTAAAATTATTCATTATAATTATGTTTCATTTCAGGACTTACAATTATAGGAGCTAATACTGATTAGTTTTCATTTATATAATTTACAAAAGAACTCAGTGGTTGTGATATAACCATGTAACCTCTCTACATGAAAGTTCAATGTGCTAAGAACAAATGTTGCTCCTCAGAGGTAGGAAACTGCTCAGCAGTGGTCACAGGTATTGACTGCTTATAATTGTGAATAGGGTATGGAGTCCTATGCTGTGACAAGTGAGGCTTCGAGTTCTCTCTGTGCAGTTTGAATAACTCTAACATTGACAAGTTTGATTTTTTTTATGGTACAAGGAAGGTACTAATTTCTGTTTTCAAAACCATTCTCTGCCTAAAGCATGAAGTTCGTCCTTGATGAGAGCTTCCTTCCTCAGTTTTTCAAAAAGATAATGTCATAAAATTAGTTATTAACACTGTCTGAAGTTATCTGTGGAGCAACATCAGTTTTTACCTAAGAAATATCAGTAAGACCAGAGCTGAGTCATCTTGTGTGCGGAAAGAAGCTGAGGACTGCGGGCACATCAGTGTATTGCAAACAGCAGGCTGTTGTAACCGCATTCTACTGCATTTGAAATGTGAATAAGGTAATAATTAGCTGTACCACCCCTCTGCATTGCATTTTAAAGCAACAATAATACAGCTGTGGATCTTGTACATTTGACTACAGTAGCTTCAATCTATTCAAAGACAGCCAGAAATGCTGCACTGCTAATGATAATAATAATGTAAAACTCCTGAGTTCTTTTCTCAATAAAATTTAAGACATGGATTTCACTATTCTATTGCAGTTAAATGGCTGAAATTAATTATTAATGGGCTTGAAATGTGTATAAAAATTGAGGGAAGGAGAAAAGAGGGGGGTCTGGGGCAATTTTCTGAACTACACATGATATTTCTACATGTGTTATAAATAATGGGGTGTAGCAAGGGAAGCGAATGCACAAAGGTGCTGCCATGGCCTCCTCAGCGTTCTTGTATCTTCTGCAATGATCTTCAGCATAGAGTCATCGAGTGCAGCTGTAGGGTAAACCACTGCCTTACTGTAACTGTGTTGCCTCGTGTCTTGCCCCATGCTCTTACATCAGAGTCAAAACAAAGATGATTACAGTTTCTGTACTATGGCAGTTGAGATTTATTGATACATTGATGTTTAAGGCTCTTCAGCTGCATGACTCAAAGCATGGATCCATTCAAATTTGCCCAATAGTTTTGACGGGTCAACTTTTTATTGGCAGGCCTTATGTTCTGCAGCTGACATAAACCCAATATAAACTCAGAATTATGTGTTTAACCTTGGAATCACTGATAAGACCAATGAATTGATGTTAAATGGCCTGCAATAGGTATCATTGCTGTGTTTACCCAGCAGTCATGAGTCCTGATAAAATCAGCAGTGTTCAGGATTGCCAGATTTAGCCTGAGTGTTCCTGTAGTTTGGGACATACACCAGAACAACTGAAGTTGTAACCGAAACACCTTCAATCCATACAAAAAACCCCCAGAAAAACCCAGGAAAAATAAAATAACAGGCAGGGCCAGAGAGGCTAGAGATGAGGGAAAGCTTTTCTCCCACTAGAACAGCTGGGGAACAGGACCGAGGCCCAGGGAGATGGTGCCATTTCCCTCTTTGGAGAGTTTCCAGCCTCCACAGGACGAAACCCTAAGAAACTTGGTCTGATCCCTCAGCTGAACCTCCTCTGGGTAAGGGGTTGGACTAGCTCCCGGCCAGCCTGAAATGTCCCTTGGTCCCTGGCCTCAGTGTTGCAGCGCACTTTGTGTTCAGAAGTGCCTAAGGACGGCTAATTTAACTAAAAGGCCAGTGGAGGTGAAGACAGTCCTTCATAAAAATTCTTAACTATGGGGATAACTGGTTTACACCTTGCTCTTTGACTGCTGACTTCTATAAACCACCTTTTGCAGGGCTGTTGTATTCTTGTCATGTTGTTTTTGAAGACATCAGTTATGGACCATAAAAAGCCATTTTTAAGCTGCTTTAGTTGTTTCTCCCCAGCTTTCATGCTGGTAAGGAACTGTTAGATGCTACTGTGTTCTCCCGTACAAATTTCTGAAAACATGCCTATTGTCACAGTTTCTATTAGCTTCTAGTGCCTTTCTTAGTAGTTTTTCTCAAATTTTTGAGTCCTTGGCCCCTTTCATGTTTGATCCACAGTTCCTATTTTATACACATGTGGTATGTCTTCTTATTTTCCAGTTTGAAATAGGTTGAAATGAGATCTAAAAGTTTTCATCACTTTTATTTTGTGGATTCCCTTATGTCACTGAATTGCTGTTTTCTCCTTTTCACATGCTGTTGTGTGCTCTCGGTGGCAGCCAGTGAAAGCAGAGATGATCAACTCCTGATCTCCTTCTATGACCAGGTGACCTGCCCAGTGGATGAGGGGAAGGCTGTGGATGTGGTCTACCTGGACTTTAGTAAAGCCTTTGACACTGTCTCCCACAGCATTCTCCTGGAGAAGCTGGCGGCTCATGGCTTAGACGGGTGTACTCTTCACGGGGTAAAAAACTGGCTGGACGGCCGAGCCCAGAGAGTTGTGGTGAATGGAGTTAAATCCAGTTGGTGGCCGGTCACAAGCGGTGTTCCCCAGGGCTCAGTTTTGGGTCCGGTCTTGTTTAACATCTTTATCAATTATCTGGATGAGGGGATTGAGTGCTCCCTCAGTAAGTTTGCAGAGGACACCAAGTTGTGTGGCAGTGTTGATCTGCCTGAGGGTAGGAAGGCTCTGCAGAGGGATCTGGACAGGCTGGATCAATGGGCCCAGGCCAACTGTATGAGGTTCAACAAGACCAAGTGTCGGGTCCTGCACTTGGGTCACAACAACCCCAGGCAACGCTACAGGCTTGGGGAAGAGTGGCTGGAAAGCTGCCCGGTGGAAAAGGACCTGGGGGTGCTGGTCGACGGCCGACTGAACATGAGCCGGCAGTGCGCCCAGGTGGCCACGAAGGCCAACGGCATCCTGGCCTGTGTCAGAAACAGTGTGGCCATCAGGAGTAGGGAGGTGATCATGCCCCTGTGCTCGGCACTGGTGAGGCCGCCCCTCGAATACTGTGTTCAGTTTTGGGCCCCTCGCTACAAGAAGGACATTGAGGTGCTGGAGCGTGTCCAGAGAAGGGCGACGAGGCTGGTGAAGGGTCTGGAGCACAAGTCTTATGAGGAGTGGCTGAGGGAGCTGGGGTTGTTTAGCCTGGAGAAGAGGAGGCTGAGGGGAGACCTTATCGCTCTCTACAACTACCTGAATGGAGGTTGTAGTGAGGTGGGTGTAGGTCTCTTCTCCCAAGTAACTAGCAATAGGACAAGAGGAAATGGCCTCAAGTTGTGCAAAGGTAGGTTTAGATTGGACATTAGGAAAAATTTCTTCACCAAAATGGTTGTTAAGCATTGGAACAGGCTGCCCAGGGAAGTGGTGGAGTCACCATCACTGGAGGCGTTCAAAAAACATGTAGATGTGGCACTTCGGGACATGGTTTAGTGGGCATGGTGGTGTTGGGTTGAGGGTTGGACTTGATGATCTTAGAAGTCTTTTCCAACCATAATGATTCTATGATTCTATGATTCTTATAGAAACAGGTTATCTAGGAGAACTCACTGAATCAATACACTGCTTGGAGGCACTGGCTATAGCATATAAAAGGATTTGCCTCCTGGTCTTACTCTATATATTAACTTCTAGTGAAGAATTTTGTAAGGTGAAGTTATGTGAGACTACCAGGGTTCATGAACACCTAAAGTCAGCTCTTTGTGTGAAGTAAATACCTGTTACACACATCTGTTAGAGGCACTGTGTGCATGCAGGGATATACATTTATTTATCAGATGATATATGTGTGCCTTTTTTTGTGCATCAAAGAACTGAAGATATCTTCTAATCAGAATCAAGCTGATCTTTATTTTTTAACCAAATTCTTAAGTTGGAAAACTATGCATTTGATATGGCTACAAATGGCAGTGTTCCTTGGTATCCTCCATGCTCCTCCCTAATTTTTTTGTGTTATTGGTTTTCTTTGGTATTACTCTCTATATATGATCTGCCATAAAGTCAGAAAACAAAATTCTCTAGAAAAAGCTACTGACTAATCTCATGGTTTTCCTAACATTTTCCGCTTCCAGACTGTTACAATTAAATTTTAAAGAATGTTTCTGTTACTGAAAAAGTGCTCAAGTGACACTGCTACTCTTGTGTTATCCCAGAACACTGCTTGCTAGTATCAATCTGCTTTTGGGACATGGTAATAAAATACCTCCTCTACTTTCAAGTTCTTGAACATATTAAGGGGAGAGATAGCAAGTTGGGATGTTGTGACTGTTGTTTTAATAGATATTTCTTATGGTACTATACAATGCTGCAGTAACTTTAAAGCAAGGCACTGAAAAGAAACTGTTTAAGATTCGAGAATTTTACTTTTTAATAACTAAGAAGTGAAAAATGTTATGAGAAATTTCACTCTAATTAATAGTTAATGTGGTATTTTTCCATTTCTTAATTTGTTAGATAACTGCTTCACCTACTGCCTAGAGCTCCAACTATGGTTAATATACTTAATTCTTACCTCCAGACGTGAAAGCTGATTAATAAAAAACAACTTCTATCTTGTAGAAGGAAGACAGTAAATCTGAAGTACTTTCTGAAAGCTTTGTGGATTTCAGACAGAATTCAAATCCCAAGTCTAAATCAAGATATGGCTCCTCAGCTTCTACCCACACCTGAAGGGCAAAACAAGGGCTTAATTTTCCCCCACAAAATGTGTCTCAAGAATTGAGTCTGAATGTTCCTACAGGCATAGTTTGCTTTATGTCCTCCCTTTCCCTCCTTTACTTAGCCCTGTTTTGCTGAATTCTGTGACTATAGCTCTTAAATAAGTTCACCTTTATTCTCCCAAAGAGGGACAAATAAGAACAAAATGTCATGTCTTTTCAGGGATAGTACTATCTGAGGGATTTTACTGATTTGTTAAATCATACCAGAAAACATTGTTTTCTTGGCTGTCAGGTGTGCGTTTGATAGTAGGAGTATATAGCATCTTTGCTACTGAAACTAATGTGACAAAATCAATATCTTCTGGTGTAGTCTTTGTTTCTGCTGCTTTTGATTAAAAACAGAACAACAAACAAATAAACTATTATTTGACAGCTTCCCTGCAATGAAAATAAATGTAGCTGGAGTGCTTATAGGCTGGATTTCTGCCCACCTAGGGATGCTTTCTGTGCTTGTTTGCAATTTAATATGGTCAACCTCTGGCTCACCTTCCATCAATCCCGCAGAATGGCCGTGTGATTCAATAAGGTCAAGCCAGGGAAGAGACAGCTACTACAGGAGGTGTACTATCTGCTCAGAGAGCTTGGTAAAGTAATACTTTCAATACAGAGGATGCAGAGACCTAACTCTCTCTTGAGCTTTCCAAGAGTTTTTACTCCTGCCTAGACAAGTTTGAACCTCGGTGATGTAGGGAAACATGGAGCCTGAACACTCAAAAGACAGCTTATCTGCATCTGTGGTTGAGTGTGACAGAGGCACAGTTGCTAGGTTTTTAACAAGCCTGTTCAAACTTGGCAGATTTATCTTGCTAGGATGATCAGAGAGGAGAGTTTCATCAGGTAGGCACCAGCAGTGCATACCACAAAACACCTGGGAATCTGGGGTAAAAGGCACTGTGGCACAAATTGTTAAGAATGGCTACATATCTATTTCTTCCCTGTTGTTTGTCTCCACATGCTGTTATGAAATCTGGCGATGAAAAACTCCCAGACAAGTCTGACTGCTCCATTGATTATTAAGTTCTGGTAACTGGAGACATTTAATTATTCCTAGAGGATGAAGACTGTGTCATGAACTGCTTAAGACCTTAGTTTAATTGCTTGTGCACTAAATTCAATCTTGAGATCTGTTTCTGCTCCCAGATCACCAAACATATCTTGTATGACTGTGAATGTGTTGCTCTTCTTTTCCCTCCCTTTCTCCTTCTTCCATCTTTAAAAGGTTTATTTGAGCTGTAAGTTCTTTCTGACATGCAGTTCCAGGACATCAGGAACCAGATCTGCATTTTGCCCCCTCTACCCTAACCTCAACCTGAACAAATATAGCCCTTACCTCAAGAATTATTTTACTTTTGAGAAATGCTGAGGAAGAAAGGAAGCGCTGGGCTTCATGCTACAAGGTGCTGCATATGAGAGGAATAAGGGAACAGACCTCTTTCAAGGCTGTCATAAACCTTTTGTCTGCTGGTGTTAAGTGGGAGCAGAGGCTTTCAGTACTTTGCAGAATAAAACTGACACATACAATAGGTATGACTTTCAAAAGAAGGACAGGGAGAAAAGAAAGGAAAAAGTAATTCATATTTGGCACAAAAAGCTCCCTTTTACTTGAGCTGAAATTTACTCAGTTGTTACTGCTACATAGAAAACATATTGAAATCTTGTTCCATTACCTTTCTAAACCTCAGGAATATTTTTCCTGAAGCTTGTGCCAGCACTCATATATACTCGTGCCTTTTTCTGGTTTTGACTTAAAGTTCTAAATTGCTTCTGAAAAATGCGGTTCATGACACATTTCTTACACTGCCAGAGACCATCAAAATAATCATTCATCTGCTTCTAGTGCAATGACCAAGCAATGAATGCTGCAAAAATTTTATGAAACAAAAGTGTAATATTACATAGCAATCAATTCTGTACTTTTATGGTTGCTGAAGACTTTTGCTTTCCTCTGTAAATGATCTGTCTTCAGTACACACAG
Organism: Oceanodroma leucorhoa; assembly: GCA_030449065.1. Taxonomy (NCBI): domain Eukaryota; kingdom Metazoa; phylum Chordata; class Aves; order Procellariiformes; genus Oceanodroma; species Oceanodroma leucorhoa. The sequence continues at coordinate 2,062,954 of JASVER010000126.1, read as the reverse complement.
ATGTCCATCAATCTTCCTATTTTGCCATTTATTGCAGTCATATTTTATATAAGAAAAAATGTATAGCTGGCCAAATAGCTGATCCTGTTCTATTTTACCCCAATCTTCCAGACAGGAGAATGGAATATTTATTTTACCAAAAGCTTTGTAGTGGAGACAGACTCGTCCAATAATACTCTGCATCCATCCTGCCATCATTTTATGTTGGAAAAATATTAAAAGTAGCTATTACAGAAGTTTAAGCAGGTAAAGTACTGCCAGTGTGGTTTGGGCTTATATTGATTTTCCTTTGAAAACTAGTGTAAGGTTCATATTGCTGTAGTTCTTTTAATTCAGKTTGTCTGACCTCAACTGAGGAGGTAAGATAGACCTGAACATCAACAAAAATCTACACAGCACAGTTCAGTTAAGCCACAGATTTTTTTACTTGCCATTTCTTATTTTGTTGTTTAAACAGAATTTTAAGTGCAAAACTGAGGCAGTATTTCATATGCATGTGGGTGGAGTCAGCCTTCTCTGTTACCTGGTTTCCTGATTAGCAACCATATCTGTACCTACTGAGGCCCCTGCAAATAAGAAGCGTCTTTTTTTGACAAAAAATCGTGTGACATAATGAAGTATTGTTCTTATTGCACAGACTGGGAACTGAACAGTATAAACTATGACTTATGCTAAGTCACAGGAAATGTCATCTTACAAATGAATTGCAGAAGTAACAAGTGCTGTGAGCTGGTCCAGCGGACAAGCCTTGTTGTCTAACCAGCCAAGTGTGTGGAGCAGAACATGCTTAGAATAATGGTCTAGGAGATTACTATGGCAAACTGCTAAACCTTTCTCTTCTTCTTTGCTGTACTTCATAGTGTTCTTGTGCCTGCAGAGGTTGAGACTGGAGGGCAATAGCGCAGCCAAAGTCTAAGAGGAGGGCTGTGTTGCTTGACAGAGTCAGCAGGTCTACAAGTCTTGTTTTTTGAGTTTTGTGGTACACAACTGGACTCTTTAAATCCAGGAAAGCAGACATTTTGAAAAGAAAATATGTTGCCTAAAGAAATAACATGAATGGAATATGTCTTTGAAATTTAGAAGGGAATCAAAATTTTAAAAATATCTACTTACACCAATCTCAAATATTGTACTGACTAGCAGATATATACACTTATTTTTCTGGGAAGTATCATATGAAGTTAACATAGGAAGAAATTTCCAAGCGCAACAAAACCAGAGCATTGATGCTCATTTGTTTTCTTCTCTGTTGTGTGTTAAGTTCCACTTTAACTATGGAGACTCCTCTAAGGACAGATTATACTTGTTAGAGCATTGCCAGTCTGGGAGCCCTGCTCATGAAAATGTCAGGTCCTGAAGAGCGATTTTTAAGTTTTTGTATATTGTCTGCTCAGATACACAGCATGATTTATACCAACCTTTCTCTGAAACTACAGAGTGAGAAATACAGTTTAACTTGCTGTGGACCACACTCTGGTTGATCCCAGCTACTGGTGGAGTAGAGCAGAAGTCTTCCAGCAGGAGCAGGGCAGAGAGGAAGTCCCCACACCACCACTGTGGGCCAGTGGCCACCTTGGCACCATTTGCAGAACAGGGGTTGCTGTGCCAGAGTGGTAGAGTCATTCTCAAGGGAATCCCATACAATTTCTGTTGTTTTGTCATTCAGGAACTTGTAGTTCCCTGGCAAGAAAGCTGGAAAAAGAGAGGTGCTATAGAAATAATGATATTTTCTGGACAGGACAGGGAATGTGAACTGTTTTCTATACAGCACAATAAAGAGAACATTAATATTTGTTCTTTTCTAGCAAGCAACTCTTGGGGTTAGCTAAAAGGGAATTAAGACTAGGATACATGAGGCATGAAGAATGAAAATCTATATCAAATAGAAAAAATTGGAACTGGAGCCAAAAGCAAAACTGCTGCAAAAGGACAAGGAAAGTTTAATAGATTGTGTTAAATTCACTCCCCCCCCCCCCAGTGTTACAGAAGTTGTTTACTGTAGCCAACTTTCTGTCCCTATATATATATGTTTTCTCTTGAGATGTAGTAGCAAATGACACAGGATCAGGCAAGCCTTTTTCGCACATTTTTCAGCTGTGTTCTGAACTCTTTAAATATATTATTTCTTCCAAATGAATTTAATTATTACTTAGTTTTTCTGAAATAACACATTTTCACTAGCATTTTAATAATCTTCACCGAACTTGAAAAACTTGAAAAACTTGAAAAACTGTCCACTGTTCATTGGCTTACGGAGCTGTCAACACAACAATATTAAGTTAATGATGTGATTGGAAGGATTTTGAGAAAAGACTCATGGCATTTTCTTAACATTTTGAAATGTATGGCAATGCATGGGGAACATTTCATCTGCGTCACTTCATTGCAAGCATAATTTATTCTTTGATTTTAGCTCCTACTGTCCATTCTGAAGAGTTACTACAATATTGTGGTTTGATGGAAAGACCTGAAAATACACTGAGTTAGGTAAGAGTGGAAATATTTAATTCTTTTGGAAAACAAAGGGAAAGTGAAAGCTATTCCCTTGCCTGTCCCACCCCATCCCACTCCCCTCCTCTAAAGACAACTTGATTTTGTCCACATTACCAATTTAGTTACATGAAAACTGAAAGGTGACTTTTGATGAATTGTTCAGTTTCAGCAATGTCTTTTGGACTTTTAGCATACTCCCTTGTGCGAAGAAAAAAAATAACTTCAATGGGTTTCAAGACATGTGGGAAGACTAAATAATTCTTTCCTTCATCCTATGTTCATCCCTAATCGCATTCTCATACTGATTATATTAAATAAACTGGGAAGGGGAAGGATGAAGAGGGAAATAGTTTTATTTGTGAATCTTCAAAATATAACTATTAATTGGATCTCTGAAATGCAGGACAATGTTTTTCTGTGAAAAACTAATTGCAGACTAGCTTCCTAGTTGATTTTTGAGATTCCAGATTTATTCATTCTTCAGGCTAATGGAAAAAGTGGTTGCACGTAAATAGTGTTCTAAGGCGAAAAAAAAGGAAGAATAGTTTGCAACATTTGGTTTTCCTTTAACCTTTTCTATTATGCTTAAGGAATAGCAATGAGGAAATTAAAAAACTTTTTATGATTGCTCTCTTCTCCCCAAAACATGAGACCCAATGTGAAATCTATCCTTTTATGAGGATGAAATTGTGGTGGGGAGAAATGGTCTTCCTTTGGTCATCTCCTGTGAGCCACTGACCATATTTTTCATGAGGTCTACAGCTAGATGACAACACTATATGCTATCAAGTGCCATTGTCAATATTTCAGCTATATGAGATCAAATATTTGACTTTTTTTATTCCTGTCATGGCTTCCTCTATCCTTAAGCATGTTACCTGATAAGGATAAAAATTCTCTTTTCAATAGATTTTACTGTCCTTGCTGTCTTGCAGATGTAATGATCTCTTCATAGATATTCTCAGAATATATGGATTGTCCTGTTTTTGCTCTGAGATAACTAAAAGCCTTGTAGTCAACATAGTAAGGAGCTCAGCTCAAGAATATGTGCCTGTAAAAGCATTATTAGTTCAGTTTAGCATCATGATGATATGCTCACATGGACTGTGAGTTGCTCAAAACACAAGAAGGCAAGCTTATATATGGCCAGAATATACTAAATAAAGAATACAGTTAACATTCACTTTAATAGGACAGATCAACTTTTTGTTTGTCAGTCTTATTTTCTAACAGTATACAGGCTGCTTGTATAATAAAGTTCCAAAGACAGCTTCACTTTCACTCAGCTGTGAGGTATTGTAAAAGAAAAAATAGTTTAAATAAAACTGGAATATTTTTGAATGCTAGAAACTGAACTTTCTTTTTTTTGTAGAGGAAGGGGACAAAAATTAACACTTTCTACAGGGTTGTAAAATTCTGACTAGCTGTAATCGGTGTGTCATTTAAAATAGAAATACTGTAAACCTGTAATGCATTGTGACAGATTGTAATGAAGAAGTAGTTGTACTGGTGTTGTGATCAGGAGCTGACAGCTTAGTTTCATTAAAGCAAATACATACATGTATAATGGGTATTAAGATCAAATGCTACTATGATTTCTTTGTTCCTGTTGCTCTGTCATGACTTCTTCTGTCCAAAAAAAAATGTTAGATGCAAGAGGATAAAAACAATATCTCTTCAGTAAGTCTTATAATCTCTGTTGCTTTGTCATCTCTTTTTTTATTTCAATCAGAAATGTAGAAATATTAATGAAAGAAAAGTGTATTTAACCTTATGAAAATATCTTGAAGTGTCTGAGTAATAAAGGCTTTTTTGTTAGTTTTGGTGACTAAACCTTTTTTAAGAAAAATGATTCCCCAAGTATCCTCTAGAGAAATAAAAATAAATACTCTTATGACATGATATATAAACCTTTCTTTACAATTGCTTGATGTAATAAGAGAAATCCTTTATCTTTATCCCTGATATTTCACAAGAATCCTTGCTATGGCGATGGAGAGTAACTGGTAAGTCCAAATTTTCCCATTTGAAAATGATTCTGACAAAAACCTCTCAAAAAAAGGTAACAGTTATTTCACGACATTTTTATTTCAAAAGAATTCCTTTAATGGGTAGTTTCCTCCATATTCTTTCATTCCTTTCCTTTTTCATAAACATCTGCAGTTCCCAAGGACAGACATAGACACCAGTGTCTTATGTCACCTAGGTTTAATTTCTTATTTTTGGTGTTTATGTAGTCTCTCTAACTCACTAATAAAAAAGATGTGTCTCTAAATTAGGTCATTGCCCTATATTTTCTTCAAGAAACTCATCTCCCCACTAAAATTATAGGAAAGCATATGAACTCTAGAGATCATTTCACCTAAGATACCGGCCTAAAGATGAATTTGCATAGAAGAAAACTATTTTCCAAAATGTATAATCACATTTTTCTAAATAGAGATCCATCTTTGAAGTAGAAGGACTTTTTTTGCCATTAATTTTTTTTTTAACTGTTTATTCTAAAATAAGCAAATACTTTTGTGCACAGAATGTTTTTTTCAAAACTGTTTTTTCCTCCAACTTTAGCATCTTCTTTCCTCCAACTGTATCAATTAGTATGGTGTTAGGAGAACAACCCCACACACCCATAAAATTTGATTCAGTTACAATTTAGTCCAGTATTTGCCTTACCAGTAGTATTCCAGATGTGTTGCCATGCTATACTGTACTTATTTTACTGGTAACAGTTGTAGCCACTTAAGTTTTGAAGTAGATACAGGGAATAAAGCTAATTATCTTTTGTTATTATTATTATGTGTTTTTAATATTCTGTGCACAAAATGGCAGAAGTAGAGACAACCACTGGTGGTGGTGCACACACTGAACTGCAAAGGGGTCCAGATGATCGTGGAAACCTTCTAACTAAATATGTATAGTGAGCACAAGCAATTTTCTGATTGTTGTTCCAGACACAGTACAGGATGATTTTCTTCTGGTATTTCTGAGAGTTTGGGGTTTGGGGTTTTTTGGTTCTGCTTTTTGGGGGGCAGGGTATATTTGTTCTCCTTAGCATCAGACTGAAAAAATGTTAACGTCAGTCCAAAAGGACTGTGAGCTAAACACTGCAGGATGAGGCCAGAGAGTTAGAATGAATACTCTGAAAGGAAAGAGGAAGGTGCCTGTTGCAGCAGGAGCGCTGCTGTAGATAAAAAAAATTGTGAGAATCCTTAGCCACCACGGTCCAATGGGGCTCCTGCAGGGGACGTGCTTCCCCAAAAAATGTAGTCACACCAATTAACTAAAACACACAGCCATGCAGCATTCAGACTAATAACCTCTGAAGGCTGTTTTGCAGCTCACCACTGTGTCATTTTGTAAAGCCTACACGGCGCTCTGCGAAATAGAAGCACACTGCAGGGAGACCCTGGTGGTTTATGAATCTGCATGCTGGGAAGATGAAAAAGAGGAGGTGGTGGCAAGGGGTACATGATGGTATGGCAGTGGGGCCGCACAGGCTAGCCACTGGGACAGAGCTGTGGGGAAACCACCTTATCTTGTAGGAGGACAGGGACTGGGCTGCAGGAGCATGGAGGCAGAGGTTGTGCAATGACAGAGACACTCACCCACTTAAGCAGAAGGAACCTGTTATAATCTTACCCCCAAAATCTATTGCAGTTTTGAAAACTAGCTGCAGAGAAAGCCAGAAGGGTGTTACCATACGATGTGCTGACCTGTGCTGCACCCTAGACACTTCATCAAAAGCCAAACTGAATGACTCAGGGAAGATAATGTTTCAAAATGGTTAAACTGATTTCTTCATGTTTAGCTGGCCAGTCGCATAATCCCCACATGACAATCCGTGTACATAAATCTGTATTGGTAATCAGAATAAATAAACATGAAAGCATTTAAGATGAAAACCTAGTAAGTAAGCCGAGCAGAAAGAGAATACATTATTGTCCAAAGTCTCTGGATTGCAATTAGAGTGAAACAGGCCTGGCTGCTGGAATACATCATACATATTGTAGTTCCACTTATTGGACACTGAAAATTAGAGCTGGGTAAAGTACTCCCTTTACCTTACAACCTTTTTTTCTAAGTGGGATTTCTCCATTACTGAAAGCATCCAGTGAGTGTTTTAGTGTCCATAGTAAGATCTCATTAGTATTCTGGCCCTGTAAATGTTGATGGCTGATGACAACAATCCCTTAGTGTAAGCTGTTTTATAGAGTTGTATAATATTATTGATGTTACTAAGGGAACAAGAAGCAGGTGGATATACCATCTGTCATTGCTACCTAACTGATAATTTAGAGAAAAATTTTAAGAACATTTTGGTTCAGTACAAAGAAAAGAAACTGTAAATTCTGGGAAAAAATTGCTAATACCCAACAATTCTTTCTCTGTTGTTTTCCCTTTGTTTTAGGCTGTTTGTAAATAACAGCAAAGATAGAAGGTGTGTGCTTGATGAACATGAAGGAAGCAAGAGATGAAAAGCATATAAACTCTTCACGTATTATTTCAGGATTTAGGGGCCAATCGTGGTGTTTTTTCATGCAGCAATATTGCTAGCTGCTCAAGACAAACTTGGAGGCAAAGACTGGCTACATACTGAGGAGAGCAGGCTTGGCTCCTGGATATACATTGACCCTTCTATGCCCAGATTTCCTTGCGGAAGAAAGCAAGGAAGGGTGACAGAGCAGAAGATGTGTGGTCTAAGAAGTATTCAGCTTTGATGTCCTGGGAAACAGAACCATGGGGAGCATTAGAGAGCATAGCTACTCTTCATTCACAGAGACATACTGATGCTTACCTAGTGTACCGTTCTTTAACTTACTTAGTTTTACCTCTCATTCCAACTTTAAAGACACTGGGTCAAGTTTTCAATAGATATACATGAGCATTATGATGTCCATTATGTATGTTCCAGATCTGGCTCTTCCTCTATAGTATGTCTTTGCAGGAAATCAGTGATAAGTACTTTTGATTACTCTGTCCAAGTCCTTATGAAGCTTAAATTTAACCAAATTCATTATTGTTCCATGTCTGTTTTCTTAAAAGCAAGAAAATTTTTTGTTACAATATTCATTAGTAGTCAATGTGAAAAAAAGCTTAAAAGAGCTGGAAGCAAAATTTTAATAGCATATCAGTACTGGTAGAATAAAGAAGTAATATATTCCAGTAAAAGGGTGCCAGAATGGAGGGGTCTAACATTATTTCAGTCATGAACATGCTTGATTTTAAGCAAAAGCTTTCATTTTAGTGTGCCCTTTTTTCCTTTTGACATGTTGTCTTGCATAGGCAGGTTGTAAAGCTTTTGAAGTTTTCTGTGTGTATAATGACTACATCAGTGGAGTCCAGCTTGAGCTGTGGGCTGCAGTTGTTAATTGTAACAGATGCATACATCAGTGAGAAAAAGGTAGTAAGGGTACAATTTGTATAGCTAGTCAATGCAGCAAGAATTCTGAAGTTCAGGTATTAGCTATAAATCTTTCATAAGACCGTTCATACAGAAAACACATGCACTGTATCATTTATGAAGACATTACCAATTCATGATTTTTTTGAATTCTACCCATGTTTTAACAATACTTTTTTCTATTTATTGAAAATTCAGCTTGCCTTCTGGCAAAAGTGATGAATCTCCAATTGTCTCTTACTGTTTATTGGCATTGCCTCCTGTTACCTTTCCTTTTCATCTACCATCCCTGCACTCCTTGGAGTGAAGATGAAAGCCATGAGGCGTAATCTCATATAGAGGTTATGGCAGGTGATAAAAGAAAATGCGAGAGAGACTAGTGGAATTTCTGACCAACTCCTTTAATGAAGATGATGGGTTCTGCACTGTCAAGAGTTCACCTTGGCAGGTTTTTCAAAGAGCAGGCAGAAATCACTGGGCTGCTATCCTTAGTTAAGACCTTTCCACTAACAAAGAGAGCTGCAGCTCAAGCCAGCTCAAAGGCACCTGTGCTGGCCATTGGCTGGCAGGTAAGTGCAGGATGCCATTTGCCTTTCCTAACACTCCTGAGATCTTGGCATCTTAACAGACTGCCTATTGTGATTTATCACCAAAAATGTGGTTTTCTGAAATACCTTAACTAATCTTCCAAGTGGTGAGCTTTAAAAAGCTATGAGGAGACACTTCTTGTTTCTGAAATTATCATCCTTAATCTTTATAATTATGTAATGGCTGTTTTAAAAAAAAATCTAAATCGGATAAAATGTTTTGAAATAAATTAGCAAAGTTTGCATTATAAACACCTAATCTATAATTAACGAACTAATTAGTAGGATTTTTGACCATTCACTGAATAATTGCCCTATTATTATTTTAAGACTTAAGAGGGATTTTAGGATGCTCAGTTGACACCTGCTTGCTTACCTAACTTTCCTGTAAGAGCTGCTTGCAAAACTCCCTGGAGACTGGGAAAAAGAAGCAGAAGGTGCTTGATGGAGTGGTGTCAGGTATTACCTAAAATAAGATTGTGTTATATTCCAGTACCAACTTTCTATGCCAAATACTTCTTGTGCATCATGCTATAGGAAGCCAGGCTTTCAAAACTATTCAGTGCATGGGTTTTTGTCTTACCATCCAAAGTTTGTGTCAAACACCTTTATCTGCTATGCTTATTTTCAAGATGGAGTTCAGTCTTTAAGAAACCCAGAAGCCTGTTCTCCTTTCATCTCTGAACCACACAGTATCTATTTTAATAAAAAAATTACCAGTGCTTCCTACAGGAATATTCCTTCAAGCTACTTCTTCCTCTTCAATAAAATGGTGTTTCTAAATTGCGACCCATCTGAAAGAGTTTTTGTGCTTATTTTCAACATCTGTTGGGAGTATCTGTTCTTATGCTAGAAAGTTCAGTGGTGTAACTGAGCAGGGACACTTAAGATGAAAATGAATGCTGGAAATAAATATACCGTATGGAAAACTTTCCCTGCCACCCTCAGATTTTTATTGGAAACCTGGAAAAGCATATTCTGAGCAGAGGATTTTTATTCAAAAATTATAATACATCTCTGGAATATTAATTATGTTGTCAGAATATGCAATCACATATAGGATAAATTAATTTGAAGCTGTAAGTGGAAATGATATATGTAATTAAAATTTTTATGTGTCATTGCAAAGCCCAGGTCTCCAATTCCATGCAAGGTTACCCTGGAAGAGCATGAAGCAAGGAGGAAAAGGGGACCAGACTTTCATTTTCAATTACAGGTCATACAATGAACGATGTTTTTATTTAACAAGAGGAAGAGCTGTGTAGAAAATATGATTCATTTATGAGGAAAAGGATGTTCTGATTTTGCCTGATTTGAGGCACTTGCGACTTTTTATCCTGAGGGAATTCTTCTGGTGCATATCATGCAGCATCCATTTTGTCATACAGACTATACTGCTACTGCAGGTTGAACTGGTGCTGCATCCCGTGAATACAGAAGAGAAATAGAAAATTAATCAGGGTGATGCCTTAAATTTTAAAAATCACGTATGTGGTACAGCATGAATTCCGTGGTCCTTCAGGAAGGGCTGCACGGTACTGTAAGGGCTATGAGACTCTTAAACTGCCTGCCCCAGGCCTGACCTACAATCCATTTTCTGGAAAAATTTGCTTCTGGTTGTATGAACTCAGTGTGCTTCCAGCGGACTCTTGCACAAAGCCAGTAAATTTCCCATGAGAAAACACGGAGTGAGAAAGCAGGTGAGCCACGGAGCCCTCGCATCTGATGCTGGTCGGGCAGGACAGGCAGTCTGCAGGGCAGACTGGCAGCGAGGGAGGTGAGACATCTTGCAGCCTCCAGACAGCTGCCCTGTAGGAGGAAAAACTACACGACTGGCTTTACACATCTGCACCCTAGGAACAATGGGAGACCTCTGCTGCTCTCCTCCTCTTATTTGTCATCTGCAGGTCTGGGCAGAAACTCACCTCCAAAGTCTGGAAACATTTAGTGGAAGCTCAGCCTTTGAGGTAGTAGAACTAAGACCTCAAATAACTGACAGTTGTTCATATTTCCCAATTTCTGGTCTGCCAGCAGTAAGACTGGATTTTTAATGATTTAAGTGGGCAAAAGCTAAATCCCACCAAAGCAAGTTGTACTGGTAGTTATGTTGATTTGAAGACATGTGAGGCAGTCTTGGCATTCTAATTTTACTGTTATCATTACACAACAGTAAAATTAGAATGACTTAAATGGTCTGCAAATCACAAGGGATTTGTAGATACTTCACGAATAAGAAAAAAAAAAAAGAAAAAAAAGAAGCAGCAGCAGCTAAGGTAATTGGGCAAGTTATTTGCTAATAATTACTTACCATGCTGTGCCCTTTACCAGGTCATTAATTGATGGTGACTATAAGATCCAGAGACGATTCGTGCTGGTGTCAACAGTGAATATCAAAACTTTAAGCATGAATGTGCATGTTTTGCTACAAATGCTATGAAGTTTTTGCACTGTTGGTCTTTTTTTGGTAAAGACCATTAAAGAAATCTAATGGAAAATATTTTTTTATATGCTTATTTAAATAGGCTGTGTGGATATTTGTAAGGATGTCTTGGGGGTGTTTGTATGCTAGATCAATACATTCAGCAATTACCTGAGAGCTGTTGGGCTAGTAACTGAAAAAATAGTTTGGATTTTTCTGTGCCAGCAAGGATATTCTATTCTTTCATCTAACTTGTCAATATTGTTTGCAGTTGATTCTTATTCCTGAATCAGTTACAGCTTTTACAGTTTTTTCTGTTGTTGTTGTTCACTATTCCAATAAAATCTTAATCCTGTTACTTTGTCACTTTGCACCTTCACCACGTTTCCTCACACCTGCAAAACAGGATTTCTCCTTCTGTGGAGTAAAACAGACGCTCTGAAAATATGCATCTTAAGTATGAACCTATTGATTAAATCTTCAATGTAATATTGAAGATACCGTAATATCTAATAATATACAAATGTTCATTTGTTTGTTGGAAAAATTCTTGTAACAAAGCTAACTAAGCTTTAGTTTACTTATTTGTTGTACAAGTAAAATAACTTTGTTTCAGCTCTGTACTTGAAGTGGATATCCATAATTACAGTGTTACTGAACCCTATTTGTTAGAATTGTCTAGACCAGTCAAAAATGTCGACTTTCTTTCACTGAAAATTTCCTATGTATTTCACTGCCGAGAGCCTGTAAATTGTACTTATGGATTAGGATAACATGGAAATAAAAACATGTAGAAAATGCAAAGCTGCTAAGAGAGGAGACAACCTAGTATTTTTCCCCCTTGAGTGGGGAAATTACACTAGGGAATTATGCTGAGAAAAATCAACTGGAAAGAACACAGTGTGAGCTGAGGAAATATGTATATGCAACTGTAGATATATTCATATTATTTGATGATATATAGTATATGTTATGTTATTAAGATAATAGTTACATAATAGATGTATTAGCATTACTGTGCATACGTTTGGTAACGTACCAGCTCCTACAGCTTGATGGTACCTTCTTCATCATGTTTTCATATAGGCATCTAGGTAAGCATGATTTAAAYAAATACAATAAATATCTATAACTAATCATAATTCTGGTATACAGCACTTCAACATCATCTTGTCATATAAATTTTAACGGCTCTTGCTAGTGGCATTGTAAGAACAAGTTCCTAAGTGGCAAAGGCTGCGCTTAAAGATACATACTTACCTTTCTTATCTTCTGCTACTGATATTATCTCTGTACCAAGCATTTTCAGTTCAGTTCCTTGTGAAGAGCAGAAAAAAAGACTGTGGCCTGTTTGTTCTTGAATGAAGAAGCATATTAACACTAAAATATTTTTCTTTACTTGTGACACTGCACTAGTTCAAAAATAATTTACAGTTCATAGTTAATATTATCATATTTCCCTAGATATTTTTAATAAAAACTCACAAATCGAGATACATCCTGCATCCAGCTCCTCCCTCTATACAAGTTCAGTACATACAGTTCTGTTTCCATGTGCAGAAAATGATGGATAATGGAGCAATGAGTGGCCAAATACTTCATCTGGATATGCAAATATATTAAGAAAGTATTTTTTCCCATAACTATTATAATCAGTCATGACATAAAATTATTCAGAAGTACTGTGGACATTACAAGCTGGTTTTTACAAGCTCTTAAAGCCATGAAGATGGTGCTTTAAAATTAAATCCTGGCTGAACAAGGCCAGATCATTGGAGTAAGCACTTTGATGCAAACAGGGGGGAAAAAAAAAAAAAAAAAAATTTCCTGCAACAACATAAATGAAGATCAAAACAAGTACAAAATTACTTTCTAGGGGACTACCTTTTCTATCTTTGTATTCTCATCTCACATGTTGTCTAATACTGTCCAAGCTAATCAGAAACATAATTTTATTTGTCTGCACCAATACTGCGGAAGAGCAGTGGCAAAATTTTGTAATTTTTCTTTTCTGCCCATTCCATTCGCAAGTAATGTGTGTGCTGTGCCTGTGTCTGATAACAGATGAACCATGGAAAGACTTGTACAGCATCGAACCACCAGTCTATTCAGTTATAAGACAGAAACTGGCAAGTTTATATTGAAAGTAGTCTTTTAAGAAGTGATGTTGCTCTTGCTGAAAATTCAGATATGTGATCTCCAAAACCTACTAAAGCTGGGCTTATGATCTGTTCTAAAAGAAAAAAAAGGTGTGAAAATGACAGCATAGTGTGAACATCGGAAGAGCCGTTTTAGCATGTCTTTTAGTGGCAATGTCCATAGATATAAAAAGGTTTTTCCAACATGAAATAACTGAATATATACTCTTCATTGCACACCCTGCTCAAAATTGAACTGACTGAATACTGTTAACATCATATTCAGAATGCATCAAGATTAGGTAAATTTTTGTTACATTAAATATTGCAGCCCAAATTCTTCCCTGCCAAAATGTTTCTAAATTTAATGAAGGAACTGTTTATTAGTGCTGTGATTTCCAGGTTAGGAAAACAAAAAGAGAAGAAAAAGGGCCAGCTCTCCCGCTCTTCCATGTTCTGCTAGGTCAAAGATGTCCCTTTCCTTCCTCCATTAGATCAAGGGTCTGTATGGAAAACCTGGGGGCCAAATTCTTTCTCCGAAAGAGGAGGGAACAAACTGTGACTTGGGTCCATGCAGCTTGACCCKCAGCAATCTGACATCTCTGGAAAGTACCACGGAGTGAAGCAGAGGAGAGCTGGTGTCAAGTGTGCTTTCCTATAGACACCAAGAAGAGGACAACACAGAAATTTGTCCAGCAAGAGCAATGCCAAGATGGCCCCATATCTGAAAGTAAAGCTTAAAAACAAGCACTGGGAAATGATTGTAACTGACACAGAAAAGAAGCCCCATTGATTCTGARCTGAAGTGCAACAGCTGCAATGCATGTATTTGCTAAGACAGTTTAATTCCAGTGTTTCTTCAGCTTTTCCATCCAGTTTGCCCTGTCTTCAGATATTTTCGTGATTTGGTGTCAGTGAATTACCTGACATATGAGTCAAACTCCTGTACAGATAATAGGCAATCTGACACCCAGGGAAATGAAACTCGGTATCTGATTCTGTACCAGAGCTATATGACACAGGAGAACTGTGATTATCGAAATATTCTCTACTGAGGAAAAATGTGCTTGTTTTCAAAATTTCAGTAGCCTAATTGGACTTGAGGCTAGTAGTAAAATGACAAAACAGGAAAAGTTGCTTACTTCCTCATTCTTTTGTAAATGGTACACCTTGAAGCATTAGGCTGCTTGATGAAAATCAGATTTCTTTCTTATCGGGTATTTGCAATGGAAACATGAAACAACAGCTACTTCTCTTCAGCTTGTAAATGTTTGTAACTGCAGATGTTCTGCAGATGGCTCCCAGTCGGCTACTGCAGCAATACCTATTTACCCAGCTGGTAAGCAGCACTGCAGCAAATAAAACAACTTACAGGGATTTTGGCAGTTAGCAGGACACCTGTCTGCTTTCATGGTTTTCTTTCTTTTTTTTTTTTTTTTTTTTTTCTTTTCTGGCTGAGGTTTTCCATCATGATAGATTTTTTTAGTAAAAGTGGATTATTCCTCATTTTTCAGTATTTCTTTTTGGAAATTTCTTTTTCTCTTCCATTTCCAGTGTTTTATTTGGATTTCTTTTCCTCTTTTACCATCCATTTCTTGGTAGTTTGTAAGGTTTTTTTCCACTTTTTTGTGCTTTATCACTTATTTATTTATTGATGATGATTTTCTGTGGGGTTTTTTGCCCCTAGCCGGTCTTTGAGGGAATTGTTTGTGTCTTTGGGAGGTTTCTGTTGGTGGTGTTGTACTGGTTTTGCTTTTAGTTTTGTATGTTCGTGTTTATGCATATATTTACTTAGGCAGGTTTAGGGGGTTTGATTTTGGAGGGGGTAAGAGTGATAGCTTTTTCTTTTTCTTTTTTTCCTATTCCAGAGRTTGTTCGTGGGGTGTGATCAATTATCTGTCGTCTTGTTTTGTTTTTCTGGTTTCTGATTTTCTGCAAACCAGATTTCTGTGTTCAGTTGCTTCAGGTTTCCTGGCTGGTGAAGTCCAGACTGTTTACTCTTTCATGACTGAGAATTGATAAGGGAACAGACTAAGAAAGGCTCAACCAAAAATGGGAGAAAGTTTTGATGCAGTATGATGTATTTTGGTGATAATTTATTTTGTAGCCTTCTCAGAACATCTCCATAGAGTTCATTTGCAACATCATGTTTGTCATGAGCTGCATCTAGGAAGTTACATGTGAAATCAATTTCTTACCTTAATGGAATCAGAACATTGTGCAGCTGCCTTTGCAGTTTATATGATTTTAAAAGCTACTGTAATTTGGCAAGCTGTTTAGTGTAGTTACTGCTGGCTTTTTTTGCTCTTAATATTTAATCTTAAAAACAATAATAACAAGAAATAGGCATCCATCATTTTAGCAAAATGATTTTGGGGGCTTATAAATTTTAAAGGAGGAACTAGCTCATGCTGATAAGTGACTGTAACAATGTCATTTTCAGATCGCACAGTTGTTTTTCTGTCAATCTTTGTATCAGATTTGTTCAGTTTTACTAATAAAATGGTTATTTTCCTCTTTCTCTCCTTCCTATTTCTTCAACAGTCAACCCTGTAAGTCCAACCTGAGATTCAGAATTTCTATGAGGAAATCCATGAGAGAAAAAATACTTCTCTATATTTCACCACCTATTTCTTTTGCTTTCTTCTTCTTTCTCTCCTTCAAGACAGAGCTTAGTTCTCCTGATTGCAAGGCTTTAATCCTCTGATGCAGTAAACACTACTGGCACTATGTTTTCCTGGGTGTTATTGCCCATAAACAATGGTATTCATTTATGAAACATATTAGATTCATTAGTTTGGTGAGATTGGGTGTGAAGGAAGGTCTCTCCTGTCTCAAACATGTCCTGAACTTATCAGAAGTTTCCAGATTCCAGACGGTAAAGTCAGATGGTGCTGCTTATTATGTGTGGGGGCAGAGACTGTAATCTTCTGGCAACCACTACTCATAATGAGACCCAGTCAAAGAAAGCCATTCAGTCCTGCTCCTGTGATACTGTAAGCGGAATGCCCAGTCAAGCACAATGCATGTGCATGAAAAATTTGATTATCCTTGTACCTCGTGAGCACAGACATGAGCTACAGTTAAGTCTCTGTAGAGAGAAAATACTATCATCTGTGATATTATTAAAAAAAAAAAAAAAAAGTACTCCATTGGTGTGTCTTGGGAGAAAAAAAGCTTGAACTGTGAAAGTTAACAGATAATTGGGAGTTTGTGAGGGTGAGGGTCCAAAATTGAACTTTAGACTGTCAAGCAGAAGAAAACTGCAAAAGGTATGGGCTGGTCATAAATTTTGATGACACCTGGACTAAGCTAAAGTGGCTGTATTGGGTTTGTGTGGCAAGGTTTTGGAAGCAGGGAGACTGCAGAGGTGGCTCCTGTGAGAAGATGCTAGAAGCTGCCCCCATGTCCAATAGGGCCAATGCCAGCCGACACCAAGACAGACTCACTGCTGACTAAAGCTGACSCAATCAGCAACAGTGGTAGCATCTCTGTGGTAACATATTTAAGAAGGGGAAAAAGTTGTTGTGCAACAGCAACTGGGAGAGAGGAGTGAGAATATGTAAGAGAAACAACTCTGCAGACACCAAGGTCGGTGAAGAAGGAGAGGGAGGAGGTGCTCCAGGCGCTGGAGCAGAGATTCCCCTGCAACCCGTGGTGAAGACCATGGTGAGGCAGGCTGTCCCTCTGCAGCCCATGAAGGTTCATGGTGGAGCAGATATCCACCTGCAGCCCATGGAGAACCCAACGCCGGAGCAGGTGGATGTGCCCAAAGGAGKCTGTGACCCTGTGGGAAGCCCGCGCTGGAGCAGTTTCGTGGCAGGACTTGTGGACCCTTGCAGAGAGGAGCCCATGTTGGAGCAGGTTTGCTGGCAGGACTTGTGACCCCATGGCAGACCCACCCTGGATCAGTCTATTCCTGAAGGACTGCACCCCGTGGAAGGAACCCATGCTGGAGCAGCATCTGGGAAGGACGCACGTTGGAGAAGTTCATGAAGGACTGTTTCCTGTGGGTGGGACCCCATGCTGGAGCAGGGGAAGAGTGTGAGGAGGAAGGAGCAGCAGAGACAACACGTGATGAAGTGAACACAACCCCCTTTCCCTATCCCCTTGACCTGCTCTGAGGGAGGAGGTAGTGAAATCAAGAGTGAAGTTGAGCCTGGGAAGAAGGGAGGGTTGGGGGAAGGTGTTTTAAGATTTGTTTTTATTTCTCATTATCTTACTCTGACTTTCGTTTGACAGTAAACTAAAATAATTTCCCTGAGTCGAGTCTGTTTTGTCCGTGACAGTAAGTGGTGAGGGATCTCCCTGTCCTTATCTTGACCSATGAGCTTTTCATTATATTTTCTCTCCCCTGTCCAGCTGAGGAAGGGGAGTGATAGAGTGGCTTGGTGGGCACCTGGCATCTAGCCAAGGTCAACCCACCACAGTGGCATGTCCTGAGTTAATTAATTAATTAGTTCATTAAGAGACATGAAAGAGAATTTACAGTTTGGAGGCTGACTACACATTATGATTCTGCACAATGAATAGGGAATGGGGACCTGGAATTCCCCAAAAAAGAGGGTTCCAAGAAGAAGTTATCTTGGAGAGAGCAAGGGGTCCAGGACAGAGGAAGGTGAAGGCCTGGCTGGAGGAAAAAAGAGAGATCAGAGAGCTGGGTAGGGATGAACACCAGGGCATGCCCAGGGATGGTGGCTGGTGGTGTTTGAGCTGGTGCCTGCAGGTGGCTGCCCAGCACAAACCTTACAAYATTTTGCCCAGCTCCCCCTGCCCCATGCCAGCAGTGATGTCGCTGCAGGGATGCACAGTCACCTCACAAGCATAGCACTGGGGRCAGCACGTGATTAAGCATGGGGGATCTTCAGGTGATCTTATTAGTGCTTAAATAGACCCCAGCATCCAGACCCACTACAGACTGGGCTGGGCTGGGTCTCACCCAAGACATAGTGAAATACCATATGCAATTCACATATGCAAGGTTCTGGGAGGTAAAACAGATGTGGTCCTACTGTGTATGCCCCTAACTCTTCACATTCACGGTGAAGCCACAAGTGTAAAGAAACTGAAACTACAAATTTGTATTCCAGCTTATTCTATGGTAATGCTTAGTCAATAGGTAAGCCTGAAATCCTTCTTTTGAAGATGTGTTTTGGTTCTTGAGAGCCCAATAGTACAGAACAGTTTTCTGCATCTATGTAATGTTTCTGCATACTCTTGAACTACAGAAAGTGTAGTATAATGGCTGCAGTCCACATGGAAAACTTGTTTCTTGTCTTTAATTTTGAGTTCCTCCCTTTGAGGTCTGCCAATCTGTTTATCAGATCTGTTGAATGAGAGCACTGGTGAATGGCTCAATTTTGTATCTTTTGAGCCCTTGTTCTGTAACAGTGCTGCAAATTAATCTTTTTTAAACTTGCTATTTTAATATAGTTCATGTATGTCTAATCTGCTTTTAGAAGACCATTGGGAATGACTTCTCAGCAGTTTTACAAGGGGAGGATAAAAAAGTTCTTTCTATTCCCATGTGAGTGGGCTTAATGCACTATCAGGTGTCAAAACAGGACATCAGTTTGTAGCCTGTGATCCCAACCCAAACAGAAAGTAAGGGCTGTTCTTAATATATTGCTCAGATCTGCTGGAGCCAGTGCTGTTCTTCCAATTAATTTTGTAATTATATTATCTCTGCAAGTAGGAATTATACTTATGAAATGTTCTGGCATACTATGAATAAATCAAATAAAGATATGGCACCATTACATTGTAAAGCTTAAAGATGATTGGATTAAGTTGTATTTTCATGGAACTTCTCTAGTTCATGTTATTGTTAAAATAAACAAGCACGTTATAAATCATTGGTGTGCAAATACACCAGGAAGCCCCAGRAAGCCTCCTAAGTAACAGGACCTCAACTGGATTGGTGTGATCAGTGGGTTATCAAAGTCTTCCTTGCACTGTTTTTGAAGCATCAAGGGTTATTTTGGGCATCACATGAGCACAAACACACACACACCTGCCAAATCAAAACAAAACAAAACAGGAAAGTATGATCTCCATGAATTGAGACTGGCCTTTATCTCAACTCATGAGTCTTATGTTATAGTTTCTCTCCCCTGTCCAGCTGAGGAGGGGGAGTGATAGAGCGGCTTTGCTGGGCACCTGGTGTCCAGCCAAGGTCGACCCACCGTAACACTTTGGAAGGAAAATAGATCAGATGCTTTGGAGAATGTAGAATTCTCAAAAAATCACTTGGATTTAACAAGTGTCTTTGAAAATGCATATAGAAAAAGTTCTCAAAATTAATGTCAAAAAGCAAGTGCTGATTCTCTTGCAAGATCTATATGCTTGTCTTTCAGTGCTACTTTACCTTTACATGTTCAAGACCAGGGAAAAAAAGTGAGAAAGCCTCTGTAAGATTGTGGAATGTGTACCTGAATTACCTATTGCCTGAATGCAAGTTTTACAAACACAGTTGTGCATTATCAGACAGATGCTGCTCTGACAATGCAGGACACAATTAGGACTGAACTCTGTAACTGAAAAGGTATTAAATCAGGGAGAGTTTACTGCCTTATACAAACAACATGTACTCTGAAATATATGTCATTGTAAAAAGGAGATGTTGTGAAAAAAGTGGGTTTTGTGAAGTGTTAGGGCACTGACATTGTACCACTAGTTGAAAGATTAAAAACTTTCAGCTGTTCTTTATTTACATGTATTCTCACTATGCTTTCTTTGTTCCATGCCACATTAAGCACTAAAGGTAATGCACATACATTAAAGGYAGCAGGACATCTGGAAAATGTGCTTTTTGTTGGGAAAGACAAAGAAAATAAAAATTATTATTGGAGTAAAAATGATTTGAAATATTTTCTTTTTGCTTCAAAATAATTTATTTAGTTTTCCGCCCCTCTGCTGCATTTCAAGGATATTGAAGCAAATGAAGCAAAGCTCTGCCATTGTCTCCTGTAAAAGAGAAAATTCACCAAGAGAAAATATGCTGGTTCTAAAATTCCTTTATGTATTAAAACTTCAGAGTTTTATACTGTTACATTGGAATTTCTGTTGATTTTACCTATCCTATATAAATTAAAATCCTAAATGAGACTGTTTTTTCATTGGTTTAAAAACATACATTTTTTTAAAGTCATAGGTGAAAGCCCACATTTAATATAATTTAAATTATTTTAAAATATTTTAATTTTTATTAAAAATTCAAACGTTCTAGAGAAAAAGTAATATTTTGGAAGTCTATGATTGTATGTTATTTCATAGTATTTCCTGGTAGACCTCACAGTGCTAACTCCAATGCGTTATGATACAATCTGGACCTTTATTTTACTTTAAAAATTATAAAGGGCAGCTGATACTTAACACCTACTGAAATACTTCTCTAGCTTCCTTTTTTTTTTTTTTTTAGGTCAGTGTAATAACGAAACTATGTCAGTTTGGCAAAAATCTTTTGAGAAAAAAACAGAATTTTGAAGGGAAGTAGCTTGGTTTGAAAGTTTCTTCATAGGCTGGGTTTCATGAAAATCAGAAATATGTCTTTTAATGTTTACATTTGAAACAAAACATTTTTTAGGGTATCATCAGTAGTAGGTCTTCAGTGATGGGTAGACACCAGAGATCTCTGCATTTGAAATATTAAAAAAAAAATGCTGCAGTAACTTTTAATAGTATTCGCAAAGTTGAGGTAAAACATTTGATCATACAGAAATCAATGGGGATTACGACGGTCTTCTACAGTGCAGAAGATCTGCTTTCTTTCCAACAGGATCAATAAGACTGCTGCTGGAGATTAATTTCCTGAATCAGACAAAATAAAACAAAAATAAGTTTGAGAAATGGCTTTCAGAAGACAAAAAGAAAGAAAGAAAATACTTTCCAGTTTATTAACTTGGCATGTTAGCTTCTGCTTTATAAATCACTCCACATTTCGCACATTTCGCTCAATGGTAAGCCTCTCTAATTTCAGTGGTATTTAATGGGTTAAATTTTGAGAGGAAGCTCAGGTTACTAAAGCGTTAATATTTTTTTCAAAAAAAGTGATGCCTAGAAAAGTAAAAAAGAAACCAATGTAAGAAAAATTTGATTAATTGGCTCCTATAAACACCTGTTCAACAATTTTTTACTTGGTCAAGTTGTAAACATTCATTAAAAATCAATTATAAGATTGCTGTAATTCCAAAACCCACTCTTCAGTTGTAGTCTTTATCTTCATTATGTAATATGCAGCTCAGCTTCCAACTGGTGCAATTTAATTTCAGGGAGATAACAAACACACTCTGATACTTTTCCAGTTGTAATAATAGTATATCCTCTATAATGTGAGTTCATAATTGCACAATTTGAAAAATGCCTTCCAGTTACTGTGCTTGCGTGATATTGTGCTTTGTATCTAAATGACACTTTATGATCATTTGTCACCTAAGAAAGGGAGACCTGAGCTATCCCTGTTTTTTCCTTTTTTTGTTGGTGGGTTGTTTTTTTTTTTTTTTCTTTCAATGAATGGTAGAACTCTTTGAAATAAAGCTGTATATTTTCCAAGCTTAATTGGAAACATACATCAAAGCAGGAATTATCTGAATTTCTAAGAAACTGTATAATAATAGTATAGATTTGTTTTATCTTCTGGAAATCTTTTTAAAAGCCTTGGCTGCACAACTGCTGGGTGGAAGAAGTGTTTTGCAATTAAAAATAGCAGTGAGAGAGAAAATTCTAGTGTACCTAGTATAAATCTTATTAAAATTGCTCTCCATTTTTGCTCAACTTTAATGAACAATAACTTTTTGTTTCTGGTGGATCATGCGCTAGACATCTGGAGAGTTAAAATACAGAGAGGGAGAGAGAGAGACCAACATCCCATAGTTTGCTAATCCCAGCTAATATAAATTAGGTCTTTATCTTGTAAGATCAGAGAGATAATATAGTTCCTAGCAAAATGTTATTAAGGATTTGAAAACTAAAATATATATTCTTCTGAAGTATGACCTTATGGCTCATTTTAATGAAGGGATAACATAAAAACAATTTTAGTAAGAAATACTCCATTTCAGTATGTTTGCCAAGAAAGTGCAGTGTCTTTGAGAGTTAGGTTAGTAGTCAGTAATACTTTCAATATCTACTAACATGTGAGAGGCAGCCAGGAACAGTGTGAGTTTTTCCTGGAAATATCTATGGACCTCTGAGATGAGCAATGCGCATCTCCCAGACATGACTTTGCATCCTGATCTCCGGGAAATTCCTCCCAAAGACCACTGTGTGAAAAATGAAGAAGTGGCAAAGGAAAATACTTGCGCAGAGTTAAGATTCAGAATTCAGCTTCAAAGGTTTGTAGATAAGTCTAAGCAACACAGGTTAAAAACTTAATGAAATAAGTCTGTTCTTTTATTTGAGAATTTAGAAATACCATATAAATACAATAGGCAATTAGGCCTCAGTTTCTGCTTAAAAAAAAAGGGGAGTGGGGAATATACAATGATTAAAATTCTCTCATCACCTGTTGCAGGAGCAATCCTAAAATAAGACTTTTGCTGTTTCCTGATGATTGCCAATCTGACATTCTGCTAAAACCAGCAGATGTCAGGTTTTAGTTCTCTCTGTAGAAAGTGTTTTGCCACTGGTCATAAAAATTTTGAGGCCTGGAATGTAATAGGAAGAGTCTAACAAAACAGCTCGGTGATATAAAAATAATTGTTTTGTGTGCCACTCTGTTTTTTGAGGTGTCTGGGGTTTGATTGCATAAGCAGAGGCAATTTTGTCAGAGAGTAGAGGGAAAGAATTTCTTTCTACCATCTCTTTCAGGGATGACTTTTCTTCTTCCATTTCCATTTTGCCTCATTCCTATTGTCCCAAATAAATCTATCACATCTGATTGCTCTTTCTGCATTAAAAAAATTCAAACCATTTAGGAGAGCATAAATACCATGATGGACCAGAAAGAGACTTGTGATGCCACATTTAATTCAGTCCAAAATTACTTCTTCATAGGTTCTTATAAAATATCTTATTTAATTTTTCAGTTTTAAAAWGATACCTTGAAAAACGTAACTCTGCCCAACATCAGTTGGGTTTGCTGGTGGAGCTGATCGTTCTTCTTGGTTGTGTAAGTAAGAAGCTAGCAGACATTCCCCCTGGAAAGCACCCGTAACATGGAGACTAAAATTTAAGTCCCTTCTTGTCCTGGTTTTGGCTGGGATAGAGTTAAATTTCTTCCTAGTGCTATGTTTTGGATTTAGTGTAAGAAGAATGTTGATAACACACTGATGTTTTTAGTTGTTGCTAAGTAATC
>JASVER010000126.1:1912044-2039532 GCA_030449065.1 Oceanodroma leucorhoa | reverse complement strand
GACGTCATGCCCAGTATATGAAGGAGGGGTCCCGGAAGGAGGGATCATTTTTTTGATTGCTGTCTCGGCGGGTGGTGAGCAATTGCATTGTGCATCACTCATTTCATATATTGTATCATTAATATATTATCACCATTGTTATTATTATTATTCCTCTCTTTTCTGTTCTATTAAACTGTCCTTGTCTCAATCCGTGAATTTTGTTTTCAATTCTCTCCCCGTCCCGCTGTGGGGGGGGAGAGTGAGCGAGCGGCTGTGTGGCATTTGGCTGCCTGCCAGATTAAACCACGACACTTCTTTACTGTCTGAACTTAGTGCATTCATCACAATTTGTTGGCTCTTCTATGGATAATGATCTCTTTCTACTGCTAG
This sequence comes from Oceanodroma leucorhoa, assembly GCA_030449065.1. NCBI lineage: Eukaryota > Metazoa > Chordata > Aves > Procellariiformes > Oceanodroma > Oceanodroma leucorhoa. The sequence goes on along the minus strand of JASVER010000126.1, from coordinate 2,039,160 downwards.
GACTTTTTGTTGATAAAGAATATACACAGAGACAACCTCTTCCACCACGGTTAACTGACTGCAACCAAAGCCAGAGAATATTTAATTATTTTCTGTAAAGTAGAACAAATCAAATTTGAGAGAAAGAGAGAGATCTTGATCCTCTCCTTCCCTTTTCCCAGAAGATGCAAGAGAACACTGATCAGCAATGGTGTAAATTAAGGGACTTAATCATCTTTTAACATATGCATATTTTAAACTATTATAATTTCTTATTTCAAAGGAGGCATTGAATTTATATTAATGTAACACTAGATCTGAGGAATGACCTATCTTTTACACCCACAGCCTCAACTGCTGTAAATCACTGTAGCTACAATTACTGTGATGCAATTATAATGATTTAATACCACTTGAACATCCATGTCTGAAAATTCTGGTACCAAGTGTGTTTGATTTGCATAAAATAAAATTTATAAAGCTGAAGTTCATGCATATCTACGGCTGATGTTATGCACATTGTTGATCAGGACACCTAAAAGCTTAATTCAAAAGCCTTAAATAAAATGGCTGAAGGACTAAACTTATGGTCTAAAATAATGGTTTTTTACCATGTGAACCAACCCATGGAATTAACCTGCTAGAGGGAAAGTTGGAGAATTCATTAGGTAGATATAATTGATTATTTAGAAACCAACCAAGAGATACTTTATGAACTAATATATCTGTATCTGTTGACATCTTCACTTGTGTAAGCAGAGAGGAAACAGCATTGATACCTGCTAACATATGTTTTTTTCTTTAAAACAAAACAGAGAGAGCAAGCTGTCAGAGCAGCATGATTTGGGTGTTATACACTTTAAACATTGAATGTCTTCATGTGAAACATGATGCTGAATAACATTTTATGATGGGACAATGCCAGGTCCAGAATGGAGACATGAAAACAAAGTATTTGACAGGACTCTGTGTTCCTGAACAGTTAATAGGCAAATTTATGTATGAAACATTATAGGAGAATATTGTCCGGTGTTCCTATTCACCTAAGTCATTTTGGTCTTGCTCCATCACTGAAAGTGAGTATTGAAGAGTGACAGTTATCCAATGTGGTTTTGTACAGTACATATGAAGTTTCTGTTCCCTAGAATGGTAAGAAACATGCTTCCAGTTGAGAGGTAGACAACCCTTAGCTCACCAGGCTTTTGAAGCAGATCAATTATTGCCAGGTTATGCACATCCTTTCCCTAATAAACACTGGTGCTGCCCTCTCTATTAATGAGAAAGACCCGCAACCAGGAAACAAATCAGCAAATCCGTCTGGTAATGCCTGTCTCACTCTTCTTCAGAAGGAGAAAGGCTGCACTCATTGAACACTTGCACTTCAGCCTTGCCCTTATATTTCAGTTTACTTCGACTACATTTACACATACTGTGGCATCACACACTAAAAAAAAGCCAAAAGGGTGTGTGTGTGGGCAAATTCAAAGGCTGTTCGTGGGTTGTAGGCATCTGATTGTAAGTACTGAAAGTAACAGTTGATTTACAGAGTTCTACACAGACTCTGCTGTTCTGAAAAAATGAAGAGCAGAACCACAGTAAAAGAATTCATTAGTCTTTTATTAAGTAGGTTATCATGTGAGGGATTTGTGACTTCAGGAAAATTATATTAACATTGTGTAATCAGCTGAAACATTAGGAAATAAAAGATTATGAAGCTTGTAAGGAAAGTAAAGTCCATCCACTGCATTGCCTGGATTTTGTTAAAGGTGACATTTTTGGAAGAAATTTCATTTTTTTTCTCAGTCTGTTGGTTTAGCTGATTAGTTTTACATTGGCATTGGAACAGCCTTAATGAGAACTGTATTTCTTGCTTTGCAGACATATTTACAATTTTTAAAAGAGGACACAGAAGAGAAAGAAGAAGAAAATAGTCTAGTTTTGTGGCTACTTCATTTATGTGTTTTAGGGTACACAAGAGAAACAGAAAACATGATGGTAAGATGGAAAAATATTTCAAAAATTTTCTTTGTTGTTCTAATTCTGTTGTCATTGATGTTAGCTGTGTCATAGACTTCAGGGAAAGACATTAAAATAGCACTGAAAGATTTTGTAATCCTATTCATAAGATTTCTTGTTTCTGAAAGAAGTTTTTTATTCACCAGTGGTGAGGTTATGTGTGAGTAGTGCTATCATGTTAACTGAATAGTGAAAAAATGTTATTTTGTATGATTTTCTCTTTACAACAGATTCAGATACGTAGAATTGACAGCTCTGCCATATTTTACAACTTCCCCCCACCAAGTGACCTTTTGAAAGATTCAAAGTATTCTAAAATATTTCATTAAAGTTCCAATTTTTGCCTTTTCTTGTAAAGTTCAGGGCCTGTTCACATGTGTASAGATAGTATTAGGAAAGTCAAAGCCTATCTGCAGTTTAAGCTGTGGAAGAGGACCAAGTTAGGGACTACTTAAACAAACTGGAGATACACAAGCCCATGGAGYGGACAGGTTGCACCCACAAGTGCTGAAGGAGTGTCACCGTGAGGTCACTCTCAATTATCTGTGAAAATTCATGGAGACTGGGAGACGTTATTCAATAATGAAAGAGAGCAAATGTCATCTTTACCTTCAAGAAGGCCAAGAAGTACCTGGGAAATTGCAAGCCCGCCTCAACTGCGGTGAAGGTAATAGAGCAAATAATCCTGGAAACCTTTTTCAAGCACAGTAAGGACAAGAAGGTGATTGGGAGTAGTCAACATGGATTTATGAASATGAAACCATGCCTGATAGCTCTCTATGATGAGATACTGGCTTCATGGATGAGCAGAGAACAGTGGATGTTATTTACCTTGTCTTTTCAAAGCTTTCAAGGCTGTATCCCGAACATCCCCAAAGACAAATCACTCCAGTATGTGACAGATAAGTGGACAGTGAGGTGGCCTGGAAGCTGACGGAACAAATGGGCTCAAATGGTTGTGATGAGTGGCATGAAGTCCACGCAGGCCATCCTCCAGTGTTGTGCTCCAGGGGTGCATACTGGGTCCAACACTGTTTAACATTTTGTTAATGATCTGGATGATGGGGTAGAGTACGATCTCAAGAAGTTTGCATATGAGACAAAACTGGGAGGAGTGGTTGACACAGCAGATGTTTCTGCTGCCATTCAGAAGGACCTCAACAGACTGGAGAAACAAGCTGACAGGAACCTCATAAAACTCAGTACAGGAAAATACCAACTCCTGTTATAGGAGAGGAAAGGCTCTAGGGACCAGTACATGCTGGGGGCTGATCAGCTGGAAAGAAGCTCTGCAAAGAAGGATCTGGGTGTCCTGGTGGACAGCAAGACACTCTTGCAGTAGAGAAGGCTAACAGCCATTTGGGCTATATCAGGAGGAGTGTTACCAGCAGGTTGAGGGACGCAGTCTTTCCCTACTCAGCCTTGGTGAGGCACATCTGGAATGCTGGGCCCAGTTCTGGCCTCCCCTGTACAATAAAGACATGAACTTACAGGAGCTAGTCCAGTGAAGGGCCACAAAGATGGTGAAGGGACTGGAGCATCTCTCTTATGAGGAAAGGCTGAGAGCTGGGATTGTTCAGCCTGGAGAAGAGAAGGCTCAGGGGAATCTTACCACTTGTATAAATACTTGATGGGAGGGTGCAAAGAAGACACAGACATGCTCTTCTCAGTGATGCTCAGTGACAGGACAAGAGGTAACGGGCACAAACTGAAATAGAAGAAATTACACTGAGGCATAACAAAAAGAAACATTTTGCTGTGAGGTGTTTGACCACCGGAAGAGGTTGCCCAAAGAAGTTGTGAAGTCTTCATTCTTCAACATATTCAAAAACTGACTGGACACAGCCCTGAGCAATCTAGTCTAGATGTTCTTGGTTGAGCAGGGGGATTGGACTAGGTGACCTCTAGGGGTGCCTTCCACTCTCAGCAGTTCTGTTTTTATGAATAAACTCTGGGAATGTATTTTTATCAGAAGGATTATTTTTGACTAGAACAACTACCTGAATCTGCTGAGGTTGTTTTAGCTCTAAAGAAGTATCCTCAATAGGACAATTTGGTTGTCTCACCCGCTCTCCTTCAATCAGAAGCGCATAGTAGGTTCATTTAATATGTATCTTGTTAAAACAAGTGCTAAACCATACAGGAAGCTGGTGATAACATATTTATGTAACACATACCTGTTCATTCCTTTTGATAAAGAATTCTGTCCTATGGTACATGAAAAGGCCTTAAAAGTTGGAGTCCTGAGGCTGGGTATACTGTGAGACACCCTTACCTTTCTGTTAAGGAACTCCGGTGAATAAATAAATTTAAGTGAAAAATGTTTGTTTTAATTACATTCTTCAGCTTTATTTACATTTAAACTAGCAGTTCATGTCTTTAGTTTCTATGTTTATGCTTTGTCTGTAAGACACAGCTATTTTTATCTAATTGAGGATCATACATGCATTAAGTATTCAACTGATAAAGCAGAATAACACTTGGAGAAATGGCACATGTGATCCTGAATGCTGGTGATTAAAATGGATGACTCAGTTCAGATCTCACTGCTTTCTATCCTGTATTGACAGATTGCCTTTGGGGATGTACATGTTGCATTGTTTTCAAATGACTGGAATGCATAATATCTTTGTTAGGTGTTCTCCAGACTTTCCAAGTCTTTAATTTTGTTGCATAAAAGAGTCCCATAGGACACTTCCCTTTGATTTAGCATAACTTCATTTGCATAACAATCCTTTGCCTAGAATATGAGAAAAGGGCCCACATACAATATATGTTATCCCTGACTGTATACTGAACATTAACAGAACAGGATTTTACAATTCATCCTCCAGTAGGGGGTTGACACAGAAACTAAATATCCCCTGGATATGTGTAATTTGCTGTTTTTCCATTTCTGTATAAGCCCTACTACTGAAGCAACCACAAATGCCATGCAGAAAATTCTCTGCTCCCAAATCTTAGCCCACCTGTCCATGACTGGCTTATAGAAATTTTTTCTGTCCAATGTATTTTTGTACTGAATGAAATAAATTACACTCCTGCAGATAAGCATTTCTACTTACAAAAAATCAGGTCATAGAACAAAAGATTCATATAACATTTCTTCAGGTATTGAAAGCTGGTTTGTATGTATACACAAGCAGCAGAACTTGAAAAATTAAGCTATATAAGTGCTTTTTTTGTCATGCATTGATTAACCCCAAGAATGTCAATGATTGACATATAAAGGTAACTGGATTAAAAGATTTTTGACTGAATTAGGAATATCAAAGGAATTGAGGGTTATGGGGCTGATAATTTCTAGTTTTCTCCATTGTTATGAAAACATTTCAGATTTTCAACCAACAGTACTTCATATTCARTACCTCACGTTCAATTTCATTTCAACTAGACCAAGTCATCACTTTTCCAGAACTGACCTATGCCACAACTTCTTCCACAATTTTTTCTTTCACTCATATAAATTCTGTAAATATTTTTATTCCACTACAAATCTTTGACTAACTCTCTTTGAAATAAAATATTTGCAATTACTGATTATAGCAATTACTGGTTACAGTCATAAGCTATGAAAACTGTACCAGACGTGCAGTTTGTTCCACCCATGGGGTAAACCCAGCCATGGGGTAAACAACTCAGCCTCTCATGAATTCTATCCTAATCACTGTGTGCTTTTGATGATCCTACCATCTCAATCTGATGATGATATTTAACATCCCAGGACCATGGATAAATTGCTTTACTACCAGTTTCCTAAGGGACTGCTGAATTGCAATATAGAATCATAGAATCATAGAATCATTAAGGTTGGAAATATGTACCATTGTCGCAGGTCTGGTTATAATAACACTTGTTTTCTTTGGTGATTACTGTACAAGGTCAAAGTGCAATTCTTATTCAACTGTTCTATTCAACAGGGGGCTACAGTGGCTTTTTTTCTTACACCTGCCTACATGTCTTCTCATGCTTTATTTTCACTGATAATGTTACCTTAGATCCACAGTAAATTACCAGTTTGGTTTCAGAATTCTGACAGATGCAAGATATTTTGTAGACTTCCTGACCGTGACACTTGTCCTGTTCATTCCTGGCTTGTATTCAGCTAATGCTTTCTTACAGAAGGAAGTGAGGTTTTAAATAAATTCAGCTCCCCCAYTGCTGGAATTTCCTGTGCATGATTCTTTCTACACTCCTTTAATGATTTGTTATATTAAAAAAAAATCTGATTTTTTTAAAGAATTTTTTTTGTTAGCATTTTTTTTTTTGTCTTCTTTTAATACATCTTCCCAAATGAGTTGAGGTTTAAGAAATGAACTCAATAGCAACATCACCCTTGCAGATGTTGAATAAGGCTTTCTCATTGGTACTATCAGGCTCAGTCAGTTGTGCTCACATTTGGAGGTATCAGAGCCTTTTGTGTTGTGAAATGAAATTACAGCAAACCATAAAATAGTTGTAGTGTGATGGCCTGTCAGTCAAAGTAGGGTTTGCTGTTTGATGATTTCAATGAATATTGCTGTTAGCATAACAGAAGTAGTATCATTGTGAGATAGGTGTCAGTGGGTGCTGCATTTTCTCTGCTTCTGCCTTCATTAACTCTTTTTGCTGTGCTTTATCACCATTTCCATACTTCACTCAGCCTTTCTGACTCAATATATTGTAATGTGTTGTTTGGATAGTCTTAGTCTGTCACGCTGTTTCTCTACAAAACAAAGGAAGAAACCTGGTAGTGTTACTTCAACATCTCACTATGCTTCACTACAACTATTCAGGCATGAGTTGTTTTGCTCTTATGATCAGTGCCCTGCCTAGATGTTAACTTTTCTTTGATCCTAGATTCATACTAAGTTAATGGTACACCTTCATGGAGTGATTTCTGAATAAATTCTCTACAGGTATGTCTAGAATCAGGGCATTGTATGGCTTGCACATACATTATTATGAAAATATGGACTCAATCTCCTTGTCCCAAATAGGATAAGAAGAAAAAAAAAAATTGTGAGAGAGAATATTCTACCTTTTTGGAAAGATATTATGTCAAGAGGGAGAATGTTAAAAATTTCTAAATGCCTTTCTGTAAGTATAAATGCATATATGCATATAACCACTACAGCCGTAAAAGGAGCCCAGCTCTTGGAATTGTTTTTTCTGCAATCATCCAGTTTCTTGGTAATCTTCCTTCCCACCAAGCCTGGGAGTTAGAGAGACTAATATTGAATGCAGCGAATAGGAATTATTCATTTCTGGTGTGGGGGAGAACTGTTTTCACTCTTCACTTTTTTTGTCTAGCTCTTCTAGACCTGAGTTATACTAAGAAGAAAATCAAAACATTTGAAAGTTAAAAATGTGAGAGTGTGAAGTGGTCATCCAATACTATCAGAATTCCTTGTGATGGAAGTCTCCTATAAATAAAAAGACCTTTTATTCTGCCTCTCTGTGAGATTCAACACTACCAGTACAAGATAGCAAAATAGTTGACCATTTATTGTGTTTGCTGATATAATTACTTAATATTTATTCCTATGCTAAATATTGTTAAAAACAAGAAAGACTATGCAGATAGACTTCTAATTAAGAAAAAAATGTGAACGAGAAAATTGAGGAGCAGAGACATACTTTTTAATCTTTTGAAATCGACTTTTCTTTATCAATAAAATTTTATGCTACCTGGAATCCCATCCTGTCTCATCGTTAGGTAGTATAGAAAAAAACCCAGTAACTTAGTTAAAATCTCATCTTTAAAATGGATAGTACATGGAGCAGGATGAAGCAAACGTTTAAAACTGCTACCATTTTTAATGTGGCATCATATGCGTATAATGAGCAACTAACTGTTTGTCTAGTGCATATCTGTGTGACCTTCCTGCGGACTAACTGGATCTTTCTCCTCCTTTCCTTTCCCTAAATGCATTTGATAGCACGTCTGTTGGTCAAGACCGTGTTAATCATTATGATCAGAGCTTTCTTTTCACACCAGTCCAATTCGTTAAATGAACACATTTGCTTGAGCTTCTTGCCTGTTTCATTTCTTGTTCCTGGGAAAGTCTAGTGCAGATTTCTGCAATATCATGAATGCAGAGAATGATGAAATGGACACCGGCACACCACATGGCAGTGGTCAGTAATCCCAAACCCATGTTTTTCTACCAAAGAACAAGAAACTAAGAAAAATTAACTTATTGCTAAAGCCATTCTGTTTCTCTCTTTGCTTCCTTTTGCTTAAGGACTTGTCCTGGTTTCGGCTGCGTATTCCATACCATATGATGTCATGCTCAGTATATAAATAGGGAGCGTGGTCCAGGAAGTAGCGATCGAGGCTTTGTTGTCAGTCAGCGGGTGGTGAGCAACTGCATTGTGAATGACTAATTTTGTATATTCTACAATTATTATTATTATTATTATCACTTCCTTTTCTGTTCTATTAAACTGTCTTTATCTCAATTCACAAATTTTACTTTTTTTTTCTGATTCTCTCCACCATCCCACTGTGTGTGGGGGGGAGTGAGCGAGTGGCTGTGCGGTGTTTGGCTGCCTGCAGGGTGAAAGCACATCAGAACTACAGTGCTACAGAGAGAAAAGAGAACTCATGTTTGCTTAAATGGTTCAGTACTTCAGAGTTTTTTGATGGCAGTATACTGGGTCCATAGTTATTCTTAGAAATTCTAATGACACAGAGAGTAAAAAAAAAGTGTTTAGTTAAGAATCATACCTTCAAAAGTATCAAAAGTTTTAAAATAAAGCAAAAGTTAGAAAATCTACTTCTTTTTGCTGTGTTAAGTGAGCTATTATAGGACACAGAAAAATGAGGCCTCCTAACAAAAGGAGAAGAAAGCTGGGATGGGATGGGAAGTGCAAAAATTCCACAGAAGCTAACTGATGTATCCTTGTGAAAACGTTCACTTTGCTGAGGAAAAGTCCACAGGATATAAACAAACAAAAAAAATTTCTTGTTAAAACGTTTTGAAATCCCCAAAAATAGAATATCTACTTCAAAGTTCTGTTCACATCAGCGTATAACATGGTAGAAGGTTTTGCTATCTACAGGTCAGATCCTTCTGTAGCATAAATTAACATAATTCCGCTGAAATATCACTGGATTTGGTCCTGTTTCAAGTCTGATACCGAAACAAATATTGAACTTGCATTCTTCCTATTTAAAGGTACATTTCTATTTCGTCGTTGGACATTCGCTGTTTACAGCTATCACATTTAAGCATGTGAACAGGGAAACAGACATGCAGTTTTCTACATTAATCCTAGTTTCTTTCATATGATGAAAACACTGCCAAGGTTATTTGAGTGGATTTGTATCTAGTTTTAAAAGTACTTTGTTTGGAAGTGGAGAAAATACCAGGAGTCTATTATTCACAAGCCATTGTGTCAATAATACTTCATCTGTATATGGTAGCAGGTCTATTCTTATGGCAAGAACAGAAAATTTAGTGCTGATAAATATTCAATGTCAGGGAAGTTCTTGAAACTCAAATTGTTGGAGAGTGGGTGAGTTTTCTAYGGAAATGTTAACAGCTCTGTTTTCCAGAGCACTCTTCTGCTGGATGATTTCAAATACAGGATACCAGCCCTGGTGGACTGGTACCTTGACAGCATGACCAGTTTTCTGTTTCTTTTTAAGTTTGACACTTGCTTTCTTTTTATACATAGCAAGAAACAAACCTGAAAACAATCCATCCATTGTTGGATTTGTGYCACACATACAAATCTATGGTTTCTTATTAGTTTTCTGCTCAGCTGTCTGGGGAATTGTTTATATAGGTACTACGTATTAAAGCATGCTTTTCTTTCCTGCCTTTTTTTTTTAATGTTCTTTGGATTGGTTCCCAGGTTTGAGCTACTGAGTTTTAAAACTCAGTAAATTCTATTACTCCTGAGTACTAATACCTGCATTATTTTATAAAATAAAATATATGCATTTCCCCCTAACCTCTGATGATGTAATCTCAATTTAAGTCAGGTAAGAGTATTATAATAGAGCTAACATTCCTCAGCAAGTTTTTTTCTCTTACAGGTATGTCTTGCAGTTAATATATTGGCTTGGGACTTAGCTGCTCTGGATTTCATGCCCAACTCTGATGCTGTATCCCCAAGTGACTTTTAAGAAAGTAATTATCTTTAGAAATCTGTTTGTTTATTTATTCATTTGCATTTAAAATGATGTTCTCAGTCTAAATGTGAAAACTCTGAAAAGCATTTGGATATATGAAGTAGGATCTGAAGAACTACCTAGGTGATAAATAGTTTAAGAATGAATATGTGTGCTTTGGGATATACAATTTGGTGTGGCTTGCAAGCTCTAACCAAGATATGTCAGGAGTGTTACAAAACTAAATTAATGTGCAAGAGGAATATAGTGTGTCAACAAGATTGCAGCCAATCTTCAATATGTGCCTCACTCTCAAAAGAAAACACAAAACAAGCAGAAAAGGAAACCTACTGTGAGTGATGATTGTTTTGTCTTTAGGAAAATAAACAGCCATGGCTAAACTTTCTATTGCATTTTTCATACACTAGGTTATAATGGTGTAACATTTATTTTGCTTGGTTTACAAATACCTCATATGTGCATAAAAGAAGCTTCAGCAGATTTTTCTTTTTTCACTTCTCTTTTAGCCAAAATGAAGAAATTTACAATGCTTTGAATTCACAATGGTTTTTTTCAAAAATTCTGGAAACAGCTGGAACAGTTTTCTACTGTACATCTTTGCTTACCTGTTTCTAGGATTTATGTCTGTAAAAATGGGTAAGATGCTAAGTAAATTTATGTTCTGAAAATAAATGTTTGCACATTTATGATGATTGATGCAGCCCAGGATGTAGTTGGACTTCTGGGCTGTGAGCGCACATTGCTGGCTCATGTCCAGCTTTTCATCCCCCACTACCCCCACGTCCTTCTCGGCAGCGCTGMTCTCAATCCCTTCATCCCCCAGCCTGTATTGATACTGGGGGTTGTCCTGACCCAGGTGCAGGACCTTGCACTTGGCCTTGTTGAACCTCATGATGGGCCCACTTCTTGAGCTTGTCCAGGTCCCTCTGGATGACATCCCATCCCTCAGGTGTGTCGACTGCACCACTCAGCTTGGTGTCATCTGCAAACTTTCTGTAGGTGCACTTGATCCCACTGTCTATGTCATTGATGAAGACATTAAACTGTACTGGTCCCAATATGGACCCCTGCAGGACACCACTCATCACCAGTCTCCATCTGGATGCTGAGCCATTGACCACTACCCTCTTGATGTGACCATCCAGCCAATTCCTCACCCACTGGACAGTCCATCCATCAAATCCATACCTCTCCATCTTAGAGAGAAGGATGTTGTGGGGGACAGTGTTAAAGGACCTTACAGAGTTCCAGATAGATGAGATCTCTAGTTCTTCCCATGTCCACTGATGTAGTCACTCTATCATAGAAGGCCACTAGGTTGGTCAGGCAGGACTTGCCCTTGGTAAAACCATGCTGGCTGTCTCAAATCACCTCCCTGTCCTCCATGTGCCTTAGCATAGCTTCCAGGAGGATCTGTTCCATGATCTTCTGAGGCACAGAGGTGAGACTGACTGGYCTGTAGTTCCCTAGGTCTTCCTTTTTTCCCTTTTTAAAAATGGGGGTTATGTTTTCCCTTTTCCAGTCAGTGGGAACTTACCAGACTGCCATGACTTCTCAAATACGATGGATAGTGGCTTAGCAACTTCATCTGCCAGTTCCTTCAGGACCCTTCAATGGATCTCATCGGATCCCATGGACTTGTGCACCTTCAGGTTCCTTAGATGGTCTTGAACCTGATCTTCTCCTACAGTGGGCRGCTCTTCATCCTCCCAGTCCCTGCCTTTGCCTTCTGCGGCTTGGGCGGTGAGGGTTGAGCACTTGCCAGTGAACACCAAGGCAAAAAATTCATTGAGTACCTCAGCCTTCGCCGTATCCTGGGTTACCAGGTCTCCCGTTTCATTCAGGAGAAGGCCCACATTATCCTTAGTCTTCCTTTTACCCCAACGTACCTATAGAAGTTTTTCTTGTTGCCCTTGATGTCCCTGGCCAGATTTAATTCTATCAGGGCTTTAGCTTTCCTAACCTGATTCCTGGCTGCTCAGACAATTTCTCTGTATTCCTCCCAGGCTACCTGTCCTTGCTTCCACCCTCTGTAAGCTTCCTTTTTGTGTTTGAGTGTGCCCAGGAGCTCCTTGTTTATCCATGCAGGCCTCCTGGCGTTTTTGCCTGATTTCCTCTTGGTGATGCTAATGTATATTACCAAAAAAAACCCCAACGCTAATGTTTATTACCAATGCTAATGTATATTACAAAAACGTGTAATGTTTTTGTTAATGTATATTACCAAAAAAACCCTGAACTTTACAATTTTCAAAATACAGATGACTTAATTTCAGCATTTGTTCTCGTATTGAATATCTGAACTCCAATTCTGTTCCACTCAAGTGATTTAGACTACTTTACTTTGACTTCAGCAGGTGCTAGACAAAAACCATAAATGTATGGCTTGCTTTTAAAAAGTTCCTACTTCATCATTGCTTGGGGATATTTCCTATTACAATGCTAAAATAATAACCTCTTTCAGCTGTTTGGCAGATTTAAATACAAAAATGTTTTGAAAACACAAGCTTTTACAAGAAGAAACCAATTAAGATACCCTGTGGAGATAATCAGCAAACTGAACTTCTTGTACACATCACTGAAATGTTATGTCAATCACCATTTGTCAGCAGAAGAGAAGACCACTCCTGGGATGTCAGTCCACTTCTATTCTGACTTTGAGGGCAAAAACAGAAAGAAATGTAGAGCTCAAACTTTTCACTCGCATCATTTCTTTGCTCAAAGACACCGAAACTCACCCATGACAAGAAGTGAGGATACAACAGCTGTTTTAGAAGATGGAGAAATGGATTTATGGTGATAAGGCTTTGTAAGGTCATCCAGTAAATCTGTTGGATGTAAGAAGAAAAGAATGTAGTTTAATTTTTTTATTGCACCTGTGGTGGGATGTCAAACCACTCAGAACTTTCAAGCAGATGTTCCTACATCTTCTCCTATTATAACACACAATGACATTCACTCAATGGGCTGAGAGGTGTTTAAATGAAAAAAAAAAGCTACATTTTAAGAAAATGCTGAATTAGTGCCACCAACTTTTAAATGAAGAAGAATCTAAATACTTKGGAAAAGCGTAACATAAACATTTATACGCAACTTCCACCTGTCAACTTTCACCTTTGCTACAGWTTTGTTTCCAATAAACTTAGTCAATTCCTGAGCTGTAGCAAATTCTGATTCCTTCAGAAGTCGCCTTTCTACCAGTGCGATTTCTGGCTCTATTTCTTTCCCAGAATTCTCCATTTCCTGAACAAGTTGCAGGTTCTAAGCTCTATGCTTTGATTCCCTTCTGTCATGCATTAAGGCCTCTGCAAACTTCTCTCCACTGAACAAGCTACCGAAGACGGAGGTTCTTACCTTCTATCCACAGGGACCTGACTTGCTTCTCTTAAATAAAAGTGAGGCAAGTTGGGAACGAAATCATCTGTCACAACATCATTGGTGACACTTTAGCTGCCTTGCTTCTCTGGTTGAAGAGATTTTTTCCACCGGTTTAAGGTGTAGGAATTGTAAATATTCATTTGACCCCTTCAAAAGGAGGCAAGTGTGTGTGTGCCCAAGGATGACCTGTGGCCAATACATAATGCAGATGTTTTTTTTGGGGGTGGCCCCTTGAACTGCTTGGGGAAATAGGGAAAGGGATCGTGGATGAGGAAAACAGTATCTGTCTCGTATCAYTTAAGTCTGGTGCTCAGTCAGACAAGCACTAAATTGGCTGATGCTTCTACAGCACTAAATTGGCTGCTTCTTCTAAATGCCATTTTAAGTCAAGAAAGGGGTACACTGTGGAAGTGAAAGTCTACACCTTTAAAGCAGGAAAAGGAAGTATCTTCTTACATAAGTATGAAATCAGCTTATGGAACTAATTCATTAACACTAGTGACCACTGTGGCTAAAGCCTTATTGGGATCAAAGTCAAGGACTGTGATTCTTTTTAAAGATGAAAACATCAGCAGTTACATCAGCTTGAAGGGGTGAGAGAAGAGATCAGAGAAGTTCAGAACTGTTTTACTTCAGGGGGATAACTTCCAGCAGAGCTGGGGTATCCATGCAGCTGTAACCAGTAATCCCATAAGCACTGCCCTGCACTTCCTTCAATCACATCCAAAACACTGTCTACTGTCAGAGGTACGATACTGGATTAGACGTGTCATCAATATGATACGAGATGGCAATTTCTATTTTCCCAAGCTCTGCCTTTGTAATTATGCTAATTAATTGCTCATTATGTAAAAATTGCAGAATCTCAAATGACTAATTCARCTCCAGGTTTCAGAAATATAACATACCCCTCATGCTTTATAGGAAAGTGAAATGTTTCTCCTACAATTCCCTTCCTTTTCTGAGTTATAACTGCAAATGTGAGATTCACATAGACCTTCAGGGTAAGAGGGAGAAGAATGAAAATTAGGAGTTGTCTGTCTCTAGTTTGTCTTTGCAAAAATAGCCTTTTGAAAACCTTTTGGTCTGGCTTGTTCTGTTCAGTACAATTAGCTTGATGTAATTAGGTTTTTTAGTTCAATAGGATTAGGCTGATGGGCCAGCTCTGACATTTTTCCCTCTTTTATTCTCCACTCATGACGTAATACAAGTTACCTGAAAAAGTAATTTAACAGTACTTTTTAAACCATTTTGTCATAGGGGATTCATTCACTTACTATGAAAAGCACCCTGAATTTCCTTGACTAAGATACCTATATTTGAAATCCAGTATTTTTAATGGTTTAATTTTTTAATGGGTGCAACATACAGCTGAACACAAGGACTGTGATCCTTTTACAAGTACTTCACAGGCTAGCTTTATGACCTTGTGGCTTATCTGAACACTCCAATAAAAGAATTTGGATCCATGCTAAGATTTTTCAGAATCTCATTTTGTATAACCCCGCAAAGTGTCTATGCCAGTCACTTTTGTGGTACATTTCTACTCTTTAAAGTATGAACTATTAAAGTACATGGTTTTATTAGCCTGTGTCTGCTAAGAAAATTTTATCAGGAAGTTCCTAATGGTTTCACTGACCATACATTGGTGCTACATGAAAATCTTTAATTCTATCATACTAATGTGTATGACAGCATCCTCTATCTTCATAGCTAGTAATAGCAAATTTAAATATTCTAGACAAAATATTTGTACAGAGAATTTTTTCTTAAGTGGAACTTAAGAAAACACAACTAAAATGATGTGTTAATTAGGTTAATATGGTAATAACACTCCTACAGATATTAGCAATCCCTACAATTTAAAGCAAATATCTTGTTGCATAATAAAAATAGTTTAATTATGAAGACACACATTTCAAAACATTGATTCTATATGCTGTTCTTCCTGATTGAGAAAATATGTCTTTATTTCAAGTTATTTCTAATTCTAGTGGAGTCAAACGGTGACACAGATCACAGAAGACATATTGGTATATGTTTCACTTTGATAGAAAAAACATGAAAAACCCATGACACAGGTCATGTTCA
The DNA here is from genome assembly GCA_030449065.1 of Oceanodroma leucorhoa. Lineage (NCBI taxonomy): Eukaryota > Metazoa > Chordata > Aves > Procellariiformes > Oceanodroma > Oceanodroma leucorhoa. Next base: position 2,023,571 of record JASVER010000126.1, on the reverse strand, counting down.
GAGTGAGACACTTGCATTTAAAGGTAAGTGGATGAGTCTAACCTGCCTTTCTCCCAGCTATTTAAAAGTAAACTGCAATTGTAACACTGGCACTCTGTAATGGGACTTTTTTTTTCTTTGTAGTATCTTTCAGGAGGACAGTCTCACTGTGGAAAAATTACAGGGTCTAACTTCTTAATTACTCTAAGTTTTCCTAATTATAGTTGGGGAGTTTAAATTTAGTCATCACTCTGAGAAGAGAGTTAAATTGTAATATTATCAAGCAGGTAAAGAACACATCTTTTGTTTTGCCATTGGAAAAAGTTCCTCTACAGCTACCTGCTGGTTTTCAGAGTCTCACCAGCTCTTAGACAACTGCCTGTGCCAAGAAAACCAATTTCACACAGAGCTGCCCTTTTTGTGCCTGCACCTTGGATGCCTTTTGCTAAGTCTAATCTTCTAATTAGGCTCTGCATGACAATGAGATAACTTTGGTAGGCTCTAACTGCTGCTTTTTGATGTTGCCTCTGATACGTGCTTGCCTTGAACTCTCAGCTGTCAGAATCATTGAGCTTAACCAGGAAGGATAAATGTTTGAAAATGTACAGTTATTGGATAAGGGAGTTAAAGGTCACTGATGCTTCTCCTATGCTGCTCCTTCTCATTTTGAGACAGTATCTGTGAGACACCATAAATGCCTAGAGCTATGCATTCTGCTGATAGTCCTATGAAAGCATCAAACATATACATGTTTAGCAAAGATATTTCTTTTTCCAATCATTCTCAGCTCCAGAAAATTATTTGAATTCTAAAAAAAATCGAACCTGACATCTCCATCTGATTCACTGAAAAATTAATGTTTCTGATTGTCTCMCAATGATTTATGTTTTATGATCATACAGTGCTATGAAAGTTACCATGAGAAAACAGACATACTTCAGAATTATTGTATAGTCCTTCCTAATTCCTCATCCCCATTTAGAATTATTGAAAGGAAAACACAATTATCACAGGTTTCACAATTTTTTTCTGGACTTTGGCCATTCTGAGTATATAGAAATGCAAATGCTGTCTTATGACTCAAAGCTGATCAAGAATTTTTACAGATACATAAGCTAGTTTAGCAAAAAATCCAAAGTCTCTAGATGTTCAAACTTTTGCAATTCTGACCATGACAGAATTGAGAGGGAGAAAGAAAAGGAAAAGAAAGGCAAAAGGGCAGGGCAGGGCAGGACAGGGCAGGGCAGGGAAGGGAAGGGAAGGGAAGGGCAGGGAAGGGAAGGGAAAAAAGAAAGCATTCTTTATTATTTTAATATAAGAAAGAGAGGGAATTTAGGACCCATCCTGAAGTAATCAGCTGGAACTCACCTAATGCTCTCTTCCTCCGTTATTTTTCAAAAGCTTTAGTATACAYTATGTAAGCAAAACTAAATTGTTGCACACGTCAGTGCAGCCATATATTACCATGTTTTAAAGCATTTTTAATACATTAAGTTACTCCATGTAACAGTTATGTTTATGTGAAGGTTCCCATTGGTTTCAAAATCATCAATGAGATAGAATATCTTTAATTTCTGACACCTTAATCATAATAAACAGTTAATTAACGGGCTAATAATGTGTGAAGCATAACTTATTTTTAAAGACCTATTAAGACTATTTTTGAACATGTTGTCTTTTCAAATGTAGCTTAATGTCAGTTGTTCAAAGGATGTTTAGGCACTCAGATTTTACGTTAAGTGTATCCATAAATTAAGTCCTTAACATTCCTAAGTTTCAACAATAATGAGGAACTTGATAAAGCTTGATAGTAATCTAAAGAGATTTATTCTTTTTGCATCTTTTGCAAATTCTCTTGCAAATTTTCTGGCATAGGTGGGTCAGGAAGAAGGAGTGATATGGGTGAAGGATAGAAGAAGAGAAAAGAAAAGGGGATTTCCCCCACCCCCCCCTTTAACTGTCAGTGGAGTGCAATTAAAGACTGAATAAATGTGGCACTGGAATTCTTAAGTAACATTAGCCATTCAGGCTAAATAACTGCTTCCACAAGTTTTCAGCTATAATCCCACTCACTTAACTGTAACAATAAAATCTTCCTAAAAGAGTCTGTGTACGGGTCTCAATTTAATTAGGTGATTTTTGGCCTCTAGAATTACTTGAGGACTTCAGGAAGTTTCAGCCTAAATTTCAAGGGGTGTTTTTTGTCTTTATTTATTGAAGCTTGAAAAAGGACCAAAGGCAGTCAAAGTGTAATTTTAGCATGCCATACTAACCATATTGATTAATATAGGCACATAAGAAATGGACCCAGAGCTGACCTCTTGTCTGTGAGTAATGAAATGGCTGGTTGTTCTCTTCACCAAGAGGCCATAAATGATGCTTATTACAAAAGAAGACCCCTAGCAACAAAGAGAGCTCAATATTGTAAGTTGTCCACCCAGATATTATTGTACCCTACTTCAGGTCAAAAGTGCCTTGAGGATGATGTGGATTGCTCGTTATTTCCAGGTTGGGTGTGTTAGAAAGGGAAGAAGGTGTTTACAGAAGCCATCAACATGGGACTGGATATGGTGACAATAAATCAATAACTCTTTCTGATATAAACCTTGTAGTAGAGAGAAAATGTCTGTAATAATTCTTTTTTTTAAAAAAAAAAATGGCAGGCAGATACATACAACTTTAATTTTATTAAAAATGGCCAGTTAGGTTGAAGTTTGGCATAGAATGATTTTATCAGTCTTGGACTGAAAGTCAAGACGTGTGATGAATGGGTGAGTGTTTTCTGACACCTGCCAAATGAACAGCAGACAAAAAAGGGAGTCAGTACAGAGGAGAAAAGAGACAAATTATTAATATTGTGATTCAGAAATGTTGAGACTTTTTCTGTTCCTGCTGTTTTACACCTACAAAATCAGTTTCAGTAACTAACTGTAGTCAGAAGTGAAATTTGAATCATCTATTCTGGTCTGAAATCTTCAGAGTAAACAGCCTGAAGTTGGGTTTCTAGGGTCCTGTCCTAATGACATCAGTACATTTGTGTAGATGTTTTAAGAAGAAAATCTGGAGACCAATCCTGCTTTGTGAAAGAAATTTATTAAAAAAATTGCTTTAGTATCATTCTCTGAGATCATAGATAGGATTTGAACCTCTCAGTAACTGTTCATTCACACTAAAACCAATGAAGATCAAGGCCTAAAAAAAAAAAATCCAAACATTGTGGGAGATGCTAGGTCTATGTATCTGTTAGCTTGGGTCTTTGCATCATTTCTATGACACTGGCTACCCTCTTGTCTTTGTGCTTATCATATAGACCCAAAGTTTTCTAGAATTGTGTTTTTGAACCATATGCACATACAAATGGCTTTATCTTTAAGATAGTACACAGCAATGCATCCCTTGACATTCAACGTACAGGTACAGTCACAAATTAAACATGTTATTTTAGTCACCATTGTTCTTCAATAACAAAACCCTAATTCAGGATCAACTGCATGGGTCTGTATTTGTATTAGTGTTAGGGATAGCAAGTGTATTCAGTTTGGCAGATATATTGTGATTGTTAAATCGTAAGGCATTGTATTCCCTCTATCCTTTTTTTTACATGCTCATATAAATATATAAAAGGATATGCTATTTTTCTTCATGTATGAGTAAAGGCTAAGGAGCTTCTGAGATGTTAGTACCATGACCTTCTTCCATATTTAGAATGTGAATAAATAGAGCATGATGATATTTCATAAAGTTGGATGAGGAAGAAACGAGGTATTTCTCCTGTTGTTGTTACCAGGTCACAAATAATACAGCCAAAGAAAACACATTTCTACAACTCCACATCTTTTCCACTTAATTTTTTGCTAATGAAAGACTGTTGCAAAACTACTCAGGAATACTGGAGTTTTGCTAGATCATTTACATTCTTCAGAGGACTTAATGGGTACATATCCATAGGGATTGGAAAGAAGATTTTCCTGATTTTTAACCAGGAGCTGTATTGTCCCACTGAAGAAAGATTTGTACTCTTGTAGAAGGTAAAAATTTTCTCTAATTTTGAAACTTCATTCTGTATAGAAGACATTTATATGCAAATGGCTCTGATGCTGGGGACAAAATTCAGCTTCTTTTGTTAAGTATCTAGATCATGTTTGAAAAGTACCTCAAGGCAAAACAGTAAACAAACTTGTGAACTTGGTGGACAACTGCTTGCATCAGTAATGAAAATTTCTGAGGGTGAAACTGTGACTTCAACTGTTCTGTTTTGGCATCCTGGGCATCCCTCTGATGCAGGAAGCTTGGACATTTCAAACTCACGAGCTCTCCCAATGGAGAGGGATATGGCTTTTTCACATGTAAGCAGAACATGGCTTACTCCTTTCTTTTGAACCACAGTGAAGGTTTTGTGACAAAAAGGACACTGCCTACAAGACAATACTTTGGCTGCATGAGACGATTAAATGCCCACATTCCCAACCATTCAGGATACTATAATAACTATAAACACAGCATACGACCAAGCAATAACTCCAGCTGTTTTTCTTAGATGGCAGAAGAACTTGCCGGAGTGAAAATGAGGGAGAAAAAGGAGAGTTTACTCTCTCACGGTTGACTTATAATAAATGGCCAAATCTGGGGTGAAGATCTGATTTCACAAGTATTCTGAAGAAAGCACACACACGTCACAGGCTATCTGAGCTTTGACAGTCAGCATATTTTGTATTATGGCATCTTATGGCAAGATTTCCATAATGGTCAAGGGGATTGAAAATTATCCTATTGAACAAGAAAAATCTATTTAAAATCACTTGAATTTTTGACAAAATGTCAGAATGCCATTATAGTTTGATACTAGTTTTGTCTGTGTCCTTACTCATACTGTTCATTACATTGGCACTTAAGCACACCTATTGTAAAACAAAAAGTCAGGACATTTAACCACAAATGTCTATAAAAGGACATGGTTACATGGGCAAATCAAGAGAAATCTCTTTGTTCAACTGTCTTATTGACTCCTTTTCACAAAACAGCACAAAATCTAATCAACTGCAAGGAAAGAAGAACTTTTGTTTTGTTTTGTTTTAATGACTGCCTTATTAACAACTCCAATAACTGCATTTACCTCAGAAAGAATTGTGTTTGCCTTAGAGTTAATAAGTAGTCCTCACACTTTCAACAAGGACAGGCATACCTCATTTACCGTATTTTAAGGAACCAGCTCTTCAAGTTTCAAAAAGCTACTTATGTGCTCCTCTAACACAAACATTTTTACAAGTAGCACTGTTTGCTGAGTTTTTCCTCCATATCTGGTAAACACTTTGTTAGCTCTACCTTACGTTTATTATTGCTAAAGAGACAGTTAATTCCAATAATATATTATAAACTAAATTAACAGCTTCTGGTAAATCATATTTTTCTAGCATAAAACATACTGCCACCTCTTTTTTAATGTTATTTCATTCTTTTCTTATTACTTCCACAACATGCCTCTCTTTCCCTGTTCTATATGATAGGAAGTAGAGTAATGCAATGAGTAAATTAGAAAATGTTAAGAGTTGGTTACACTAAGAAGGTTACTGTGGACTAAGTTAAGGCATGTATTTAAAGTACAAAATATCTTCTGCGCTACAGACATGTTTGTGGAAATCTGTTTGATTTAACCTAAAGCTGGCAAAGGTTCTTTTAATTAAGCACAAAGAGTTAACACTCGGTGGTATACTAAATAATTACAACTTGATTGTGTTTACTGAAACACGTGTTTTTTATTATATTTATGCTGGTGTTTACTTAGTTCACAGCATTATTTCACTGTAAAGCTTCCATTACTTGTGAAATTCTAGTTTACTTTTAATCTTATTTTAACCTTCATACTATACTGTATGGCCCCTGTTACGGCAGCAAACCTGACAACAAATACTTCCATGAGCAAAGGTAGTTGTATGCTCCCTTTAGTAAAGAAAATTGACCTGCAAGGAGAGACCATATTAAGCTCACATGTATAAAGGGTATGAGAGGGTTGAAAAGGAGTGTTTTGAGTCAGAAGCAAACTCTGTAACTTCTGGGCTACTTTGTGGTTTAGTGTATTATCTAGATCTAATTGTGTCCTAATTTACTCATTTTCTTCACTTCCTGACATTGATTGCTAAAACTGAGGAACTTCTAGAAATACACAGCTATGTGTGTATTGCCCAAACTAAGTCTTGTGTGTATTGCCCAAGACTTAGCCTCTGGACAGAAAAAAAGGAAAGAAGCGATCTGTGACGGAGTTCCTCACACCTCCACCATTCTCTGGCATAGATTGCTGTCACCTGGGGAATCTCTGCTAATTAGCAGTTTTCCTCCAAGGCACACGTGCTAGCTGTGGAGTACTGGAAACGTGGACATGCTCCTTCTTGCCTTTGCTGCCTGAACTGAGACAGGGGTGAGACTTTTCCACACTCAGGGAATGCTCTGACTTCAATGTCACTGTGTTGCTAGAGAAGCTCAAAGCAGGCAACTTAAAAGGAGATTGGATTTCTTTTTATTTTAATTTGTATCCGCAAGAAACTGATGAGTAAAAGGATTAAGAGGTTAGCATTCAGTGGATAGATGCATAGCTTATAATTTTACAAGGATTGTAAAATTATGTTTGTTCTTAGAGACCTGATTAATTATCTCATTATGAAAGAAACCTTCCTCATCAGAAAGAGACAAGGAGGGTTGCTGGAGGCTTTTGCAGAATCCCAGTACTTTGGTAGTTTTCAGTTAACTGTGGGCATAAGCAACAAGAAAATTAATTATGGTTTAGAATGATGTCCCTGTCCTGTGCCTTTTACATTCTGCTGGAAGTCTGTAAAAACTTGTATCAATGCCAATTTTAAGAAGTTTTCCTTATGCTTCTTTGCAAACAAATTGTTCTTGCTCTTTTTGAAGTGTATATATTTAAAGAATAATTATCTGCAAATGTATTGCAACATTTCTTCCCACTGCAGGCTACTGTTGGTGTAGTAATTTCAGTATAGCTGTCTGCTTGCACCTTTGTAGCCACACGTTTTGCATCACAGATCTAGTTCAAGATTTCCAAAGTGAAAGGCCTTGTGTTCATATGAAAAACATCAAGGAATACTTCATGTGTTTTTTCAATACTGAGTACATTATTTTCTCTGCCAAAACGAAAGGATTTTATTACCTGTTTAAAATTAGTCCATGATCAGCTCAGAGGATCAGTTACTTCCTCTAGGTATTTTTCTAATGTTTCTTTTTATGATAAAAATTTCTTTCTATGGAAATTTTTTATAACACCTGAACTGACCCTGCTTTTCAGCTGTCTTTTTCATCAAGGTGACAGAAATACAATCATGAAATTTAATATTTTCAGAGACACAGATGTAGGAGAAGGATGATGTTTAAAAGAAAAGCTAATCTCATAAAGAAATAATTTTTTTAATAGAAAGAGCTTTCTGACAGATCATTTCACATCTGATGTGGATTTTTTTCATGCTGCAGTACTGTGATTTGGGATAACACAAGATCAGCCAGAGATTGTACTACGTGTAAGTTTAAGTAGAGTTAAGAGCAGTTACTGTGTGCTGTAGTGTAAGTAGAGTTCCACTGGAGAAGACTGGCTGTGTTTTAAAAAAATTAGTTACTAAGACATATACTTCTAATGCACTCTTTTATCTATTATACAGGGTGAGAAAGTAGGCAAGTAGCATTTCTTTCATTTCTATTTCACAATATTAGTTCAATTTTTATACATTACATGTACATGTATGGAGAAGTTTTCAGTTTTGTTTCTGGGGTCTATCTGCAGCTAGAAGTCTTAAATACTGTTTCTGAGCCTCCTGAGTGAGGCTTGCAGTAAGACCCTCACAAAAGATTGCAGGGCTACATTTCTGATACTGCAGTCCATGGATCACTGTGGATGTTACAGAGCTTTCTAATGTTGATTCCTTTTCTTTGAAGGAACTCTTGAAGCTCTTTGCATAGAAGAGACTGTATATTTTAAGAAGTATCCAGAAAAAAAGAGGACTAAGTCTTTCTGCCTCTCCCATGAGGCATGCTTTTCCTGCAGAAAGAAGGATAGTAATTGGTTGTACTTACAAAAGAATACTGAAGATGATGGAAGAAGTTGCTAATACCTTACAGTTAATAGCTGTAGTAGTTACAGAGAACACAGGTTCGTGGAAGAAGCTGCTACTGCCCCCAGTGAAGATGTATTATTGTTTTGAAACAAAGTCCTTAGATTCAGAAAGTCCAAGCTAATTGTTTTGCCTAAGGTCCTTTCTTATATACTTTTTTATGTACCTACAATCTTGCATCTTCACACTTCTGTGCTTGGTGTAATAGTGTGCTGTTACAGAATGGGACTTCTGAGTGAGTTCAGACCAAGGATGTCTCTTGTCCTTGTGTCCTGCCTTCAGCTGTGAAGGGGCACTCCAAACTCAGGATTGTAGTTTTCCCTGGTAAAGTTAAATCCTCACTAAGTATGCAGGTCTCTGGAATTTCCTTAAATACAGGAATCTTGGTTGCATCATTTGTGCAGGACTGTCTTTGGGGTCTTCTCTGGCATGGTTGTCAGAAGTCATGTCTCACAAATACGAGGTGGTCCTCACTCTTCCAACATGTGTCTAAGTCCTGCCTTGAAATGGTGGCCTTATTTTACAGCAAAATTCTGTATCTACCTGGTAGGGTAGATACTTCACGTCCCAGAAGGTGGTTTTACCAGGCTCAATCTCAACTGCAGGATTTGTGGAAGGAGGGAATATTTGCATTTCTGGGAGGTGCTGATGGGAGGTGTGAAATAGTACACATAATCAGGCATCTACAGAAGAGTAAAAACAGTACAAGCATATACAATACTTCCTCAAAGTTCAACTATTCCTAGCTCAGTTTAGTAACTCTTAATGGGTTAACAGTCATTTAGAAGCATTTGTTCTGTCTCCTTTTGAACACATGAACATTTTGCATCCTGAACATAATTCATTAAGGAGATGTGTGGATCTACTACCCACTGGATGAGAATAAACTCCTTGTCTTTACTTATCAATAATGTAATTTAGTTTTGGATTTTTCATGGCTTAGTGCCATAGTATTTTAAAAATRAAGTCTCTTGTTTACTGGGTGCTGCTTATTATTTACTGATTTCAGGCTATACCTGGAAGTTATTAGCTGTTAAAGCTCTGCATTGTCAATATCGTTTCTATATAATATGCTTAGTTTATAGTACACCAAGTCATTAACAGTGACACGGTACTGATTGTGAAATGTTGGTAATGTGATTCTTCTTCATTACTGTGTCTGATTTCTAAATCACGAAGTCTGAGTCACAGCCTACAGGATGCTTGCTTATGTGTATGAGCTACTTTCAGAATCATCTTCTTCATTTAGACAGAAAGATATGCTTCTTGTGATATCTTGATGATTTTCCAAATTGAGAATATCCTTTGCAAGATRACTCCATACTAATCTGTTATCTAAATCACACCCAGCTTTCATCTGTATATCAACAGAGCAAGCAAATACAATATTAATCCTTACTGGCACAGCAGCTTTAAGTAGATGGTACATTTAATAAGACCACTGCATAAAGGTTAAAGCTTGTATAAATCTTGCCATTTTAGGGAGATAGCTTAAGTATGGCTTTTTAAATTATCATACTGGGATCTAAAATACACTTTCTGTTATGCTTTTGTTTATCTGTGTTTCATTTGTCTATAAGGGATGGACAGGATCGGCTTTTGCAACTAAGAGGGGATTTCTGTTGTATTTCTGTAGCAATTTGCCCCCTGTGGGACAACGTGTTTTAATCTCACTATGGGTCCTCCTCCTGAACCGAAGCCCTAGAGGTAAAGTGGCAGAAAAGGTGTGAGATCAGAAACATTCCTGAATGTGAATGGTACACTTTTGTGAACTCTTAATCCATTCTCAGCCGTTGTCCTCTTTTGCCTAGAAGGACTGCCTGGGAAAAAGTGCTGCACAGTCCTTTGCTGAAGTTGCCTTTTTCACAGCAGTCAGGATCTGATTCTGGTCTCACTTTGAGCGTTGTTAGTTAACAGCTTTGCTCAAATAACTGTAAAAGAGGGCATCTGTGATTTCCTTTTACAGGCTGGTTTCTTTGGTTTGCCTTTTTTGCTAATCCTTTTCACAAATTGTGGTAAAGTTAGTGTATWTTTTTTTTTTAATATTTCTTTCTTGTTACACCTCAAAAAACTGGTCACTTACTGCTTTCTTTATTAATTATTGGCTACAGCATAAGCTGTACTTACTGCTGTATGTAATTAACTAAGGGGGGAAAATGTGTGTATGTGCAAATGGAGGGGAAAAAGAAAAGCAAGAAACAAAGATATAGAAGCAAGGAAGGAATTGCATCTCAAAATGTCCCTTGTAGTGAACATTTTAATAATTTTCCGAGCGACCTTTCTTCTACAACTATTTTAATGGATGTTGTATCCATAAGATTCAGAAGTTCACAAGCGACATTTTAGTTGTTAGCTAAATGCAGAATTTTTTTTTTGTAAATGCTAACATAAATATTCATGAAATATTGTGAAGATGCTTGTTTTTAAATTCCTGTGTAATTACCATTCATAATGGTTTATAAATAAAGTCAATGAAGGCAGATGAACCGCTCAACTGTAAGCTCAGATCTTCCAGTTAGACTGTTGTTTGGTCCACAAACTCTTCCAATATCAAGTATGGCTTTTTAAATTGTCATACTGGGATCTAAAATACACTTTCTGTTATGCTTTTGGTAGCTTTGAATGTGAAACTGAGCATCATTCTTATGACTATTAATTTGTTTCTCTGCAGTGCAGACAAGGAAGGATTTGGAGAGTACCTTGAAAAGGCAGAGTATATAACCATCAATACCCCTGCTCTTRCAAACTCAGAGGATTTGTCTGTACTATGCGACTGGTGGAAGGGAACACTTACCCTGTGGATGTCTCCTTTGAGGACCATGGTTTGTATCAGGTCTCGTGGCTAAAAACCTGTAAAGCATAACAACACTTGTATTATCCTGGAACTCCTTTTCCTTYCAAATATATTTGATGATACTTAGGGACTTGACTCATTATTTCTGAGACCTGCAATRGAATCCTTATGATATGGATTCCTTTTAAACTCTGTTGAATTAATTCTTCTGTTCTGGAGAGTATGAAACATTTGCTTCCATATTGCTATCTATCTCTCTCACAGGCCACACGTGTGAAGTGTGAGGGATACCTTGCTCTTCTTGGAATGAAGTAGAACATGAAACCAAGTGTATCATTCCAGACTACCTAACCTCCTTTGCTTTTCCCATTCACTTTCTCTCTTGCCCCTCAAGACCAGGTGCTCTTCATGAATAATAATATCCTTTTTTACAGCTGGTTTGAAGAGTTGTGTATCTTTATCTGAGGCTGTAGGATGGTCATTGTCTTATTCCAAAGTTTCTCTTCAAGAGTTTTAGTATAGAAGTGGGAAGGTCTATATATGGACAGCAATGTGATATTTCCATTTTTGTGAGTTTATCACACCTTATGGTAATCCTACTAGGATTTTGTTTGTTTTTCCCTTGTAACCTCTGTTTAGAAGACTACTGTGCTACTTCTTTGTTCTTGGGAAACGAAATCCATAGRAGTTACAAATCTACCTTTCTCTTATGCTACCACAGTTTTTCAGCTTAAATATCTTTGCTCCTCATCCTGACTTTTYTGCTATACACCTATACAAGTCCATTGTGTCGTCTGAATGTCTCCCTCCGTCCCTCCATGGGACCCTCTATAGGTGTGTTCCCAGAGTCAAGCTTTGCCTGCCTTATTAATTTCAACTTCCACCTACTTGGGGTAGTTAACTTTTGTTTTGTTTTGTTTTGTTTTTTACACAATGGCTGGCATGTTTCAAGAAGGGARACCTATATCTGTTATTTAAAATATTTCAAAACTTCATTTATCAATTTGCCATTGCAATGGGTAACCCATAAATGACAAAAATTTTGCTTGTCATGTCTAACTCCTGGGTTTTTCTCCATGTAATTTTACAGTTATATGCCCCAGAATTAAAGTCATACAAGTTTAGTTGCTTCAGTAATATTTAGAAGCTGTTTTACATTCATCTAACTTCAGTTTTAATATTGCAAAGCTTATCTCATTGAAGAGAATGTCGTCATCTGACAGTTAACAGTTGTCTATCAATTCTAATAGTTGCTATGCTCTGTTGGGCTCATACCATGAATTAGAAATCATTGCCATTAATGTACTTTTAATTGCAGTACCTTCTGAAACTAGACAGGATATTAAATTCGAATCATGACAAATGTTTTCTGTAAGTATTCTTTATAAAGAAAGAGTTCTTTTTGTCATTTTTTAAACTTCATTTCATGACTTGAAATGATAAGCAAAGCAGGTCATTCATTGTATGCTGCCCTGGTGAATGAAGACAATTGCACAATTTCATAGCAGCAGCAGAGAAATCCTGTAAAGATCTTTTTTTTTCTAACTACTCAGCAACAGTTGGAAGAAAAAAAAATTGGGTTCCTGCTACTTGGAAGTAAATGATTGGAGCTGCTCAGGACATTTACTTTTTAACTCCCCTTTTCAAAGTCTTAAAATAAAACTTACATGGGAAAACTTTAAAAGGACTTATGCTTGGGTRTAAATATTTTTTGTTTTCAGTTGGTGTATTTTGCATAATGTAACTGAGCACTAGAGATCATACCCATCTCTCTATGAGGCAGAACAATTCAGTAGCAGTAGTCTGTCAGTGTTGTGAAACAATGTTTGGCTTCACTGGACATCTCTCTTTTTCAGGTCACTATAAGTATAAGGAAGAGAGATGCTTTATGATGTTTCACTTTATGCATTGTTTCCCTGTCTTTTTTTGGTTGACATTGTCACTCAATGATTTTACCAGGACAAAAAAGGCTTTTCAGTTCAGAGAAATATTTTCATAAAATATTGTTATAGAAATTCTCAATGGGTTTGCAGTGAAAATGTACACTTTTTTTTTTTTCTCTCTGAAGGCTTTCTATCCGTRCTTTTTTTTTCAATTCCCCACCTTCATTCTCCAATAATGGAAAAAATTGGAAGGAAGGCGGCCCATCTACAGTGCTAGTCTGAATTTAGTGAGAGGAAGAAAGTGTTATATGGCTACAAACTATTTCTATATTTCCCTTTATCACAGACAAATCTGTATCTGGGTTGTAATAACTCATACATAGCAGCTAAACATAAGCTTCAAAACTTCAGTGATCATTAMTGAGAGTCATGGTTAGAAGAGTAAACATCACCAAAATAGTGAAAGATAAAGGTATGTCTGGAAACGAGGAACTGGGAAACTGTAGACCTGTTTTCTTAATTCCAGTTCCCAGAACGATGCTGGAACTTACTTGCTAACAACTACAAACAAAAATATGCTGAAATGCATCCAATAATGGCGGGAAAATGAAGAGTGACAGGTAACATGGTGCTTCAAAAAACACATTGCATGACACGAGTCTGATTTCTTTCTGTGACAACATAACATGCTTTGTGGATAGGGGAGAAGTAGTAGATGTGATATCTTGAGTTGTGTCGGGGTTTTAACAGATTCAGACTTTACATTCTGACAGATGACCTTGGAGAGCACAGTGCAGAATACATTATGGATAACACTGGCTAGAAACCTGTTTGCAGAGATTAATTATCAGCGGTTCATAAAACAGAAGTGTGTAGTGAGTACTGATATTCAATATTTTTCATTAGTACTCTGAAAGATGGAATGCAAACTGTTTATTAAATTCACAGATCAAGCTACACTGTGTGAGCTTACAAGCCCAGGCAAAGCTTCAGGCTCCGGCCATTATCAAATTGGTTGGTTATTTAAGTGAACATAGACATAAGATGGGGAACAAGATTGGTATTAGCCATTTCACAGAGGATATCTGAGTGATTTAAACAAAACATAATCTCAACCTGAATCAGAGGTGATATACTGTTGCAGAGCAGCTGGTGGCACTTAGGGATTTATATGGATGAATACTGTCTCTAAGGCATAGCAAGCTATTTTTTCACCTTTTACTRTTGCTGTGGTTTAAGCTAAAGTACCAAATAAAGTTTTGGGCTTAGCAATTTAAGAAGGATGCTGAATAATTGTAGGGGATCCAGAGGAAACGCTGAAAGTTAAACACTGATCTTTACTTAAGCCTGGTGATGACAGAACAATTGTCAAATATATCACGGATGCAAAAAAGTGGACCGTTGTAATTTGGGATCTCAGTTGTAAAAGTTGAAGTACCTTTCTACCAGCTTACATCGATGATGCAAGAAATAAAGTACTAAACAGCAGTTAAACCTTTATATAGCTTATTCACTGAGCAGGAAGAATCACATTGCTTAAACATGAGTTATTTCGGCACTAAGCAGCGTTTTGGTTTGGATGAGAAGTATTATTAAAATAAATATAATTAAATGATATGGGTATTTTTTGTATTTTCACAGAAGAAAAGAGAATTAGGAATGATTTATTTTCTCTCATTTTAGTCAATGGGAGCTTTACTCTGACTTACTTTGGGAGAAATTGTAAGAGAGCATTGGCCAAATTTGGTTCCACAGAAATACAGTACATTTTTATAGATGTTTAGAGAGCTGTTAATCCTGTGCAGTTTTGATTCATAACCATTTTCTAGCAGGAAAAAATATTTTTCAACCCTCTGAATGACAAGTGTCCTAATCTATGTACATGAAATAAAGCTGTGTGAAGGAAACAATATCATCCTCAATATGATATCTTAACTGTATGCGTGGCCCTTTGGGTGACATATAGTACAGACTGAAAATCTAAAGGGCAGTTGAAAGTTGTAGTTACATGTAAGGCTAAAAAATATGTCTAAAAATTACTGTTATTTGTTTGTCATTTCCACTGTTTACTTGAGGCAAAACAACGCTGTCCTTCCCAATAGCCTGTTCCACATTCCCTCATGGTTTGTGTGATCTAGTTTAAGACATACTTCACCAATCTTTGGATAAAGAAGGGAAAGCAAGTGGCAGGGAGAAAACTTCCATGATTTTCCTCCTTTTTGTGTGGAAATTGCAGCTGACCTCAGATTTCAATCTGCTGTAAGTTTGGTGAGTAAAAACGAAAATCTTCTGAAAAAACTTTCGGAAATATGTATCTGTTGTTCAAGTTTCACTTTGATGATATTTTTCCTAGCAGCTATCTAGACGATAGCTGGGTTTGTGATAAGAAAATGAGCCTATTATAAATAAATAGATATGCAGACAGACAGACTGTGAAATGAAGCAGTTATTTTGATTTTTGCTTGTTTTCGGACATGGTTTATCTTCTATACATTTATGAAATGAGCCAATAGAGGTATCCTCATTACCTTGCCAACTACTCTCTGGTACTTTCTTGATTATACCATTTTAGACCTTACTAAAATAATACATAGAAGCTTTTCYATTTATTCAGGTCATACTGTGTTCTCAGAAAAAGCAGGCTTTTTGTTTGTTTGGTTTGGTATTTTTGGTGTTTTTTTCTTTTGCTTTTTTTCTCCTTCTTGTTTTCATCCTGGAATAATGGTGTGCAAAATTCTACAGAAATGAAAAGAAAACAAAACATTGCCCAAAGAGAAATAATCCATTCAGTGACTTTAGTGTAGGTTGAAACTTAAAAGTCTAATAAGCAGAATAGAATTTTCTGTATGGTTAGTCCTGACCTGGCCTGCGTTGGGGAAAAAAAAGAATCTGGAAAAATTGTATTTTCTTTCAATGTTGTAAAAAAAAAAAAAGGTAAAAAAATAAAATGTACACAATGAAGAAACCATCAATTAAGAAATATTATTTCAATAAAGCCACTGTTTAGAAATCTTTTTTGCTTCTCAAACTAACACATTCTATTTACTCTTCTATTCTAATTCAAGGCAATGAGTTATTAGTCATAATGTATGTACAGGGCATGGGCAAAAAGAATTCAGAATGAACAGTAAACATGTTTCTTGATGATGATTTGGTGGATGAAAAGCTGGACGTGAGCCAGCAATGTGTGCTCGCAGCCCAGAAGGCCAACCGTATCCTGGGCTGCATCAAAAGCAGCGTGGCCAGCAGATCGAGGGAGGTGATTCTGCCCCTCTGCTCTGCTCTGATGAGACCCCACCTGCAGTATGGCGTCCAGCTCTGGAGCCCTCCACACAAGAAAGACATGAACCTGTTGGAGCAGATCTAGAGAAGGGCCACAAAAATGATCAGGGGGATGGAACATCTCTCCTATGAGGAAAGGCTGAGAGAGTTGGGGTTGTTCAGCCTGGAGAAGAGAAGGCTTCTGGGAGACCTTATTGCAGCCTTTCAGTAAGTAAAGGGGGCTTATAAGAAAGATGGGGACAGAYWTTTTAGCAGGGCCTGTTGTGACAGGACAAGGCATAATAGTTTTAAAGTAAAAGAGAGTGGATTCAGACTAGATATAAGGAAGAAATTTTTTATGTTGAGGGTGGTGAAACACTGGAACAGGTTGCCCAGAGAGATTGTAGATGCCCCATCCCTGGAAGCATTCAAGCTCAGGTTAGACGGGGCTCTGAGCAACCTGATCTAGTTGAAAATGTCCCTGCCCACGGCAGGGRGGTTGGACTAGATGACCTTTAAAGGTCCCTTCCAACCCAAATTATTCTATGATTCTATGATGATTAATTTTACGTATATGAAAAATTCCTTCAAGTGTTGCACCTGGTTTGGGTTCGGGGGAGGACATTGTGTTTCCTGCTGCATAATAACTAGTTTAGAGAGAAGGATGTTGTGGGGGACTGTGTTAAAGGACCTTACAGAGTTCCAGATAGACGACATTTGTAGTCCTTCCGATGTCCATTGATGTAGTCACTCTATCATAGAAGGCCACTAGATTGGTCAGGCTGGACTTGCCCTTGCTTAAGCCACACTGGCTGTCTCGAATCACCTCCCTGTCCTCCATGTGCCTTAGCATAGCTTCCAGGAGGATCTGTTCCATGATTTTGCCAGGCATAGAGGTGAGGCTGAAATGTTGGTAGTTCCCGGGGTCCTCCTTTCTACTCTTCTTAAAAATAGGTGCAATGTTTCCCTTTTTCCAGTCACCAGGGACTTCACCTGASTGACATGACTTTTCAAATATCATGGAGAGTGGCTTGGCAACTACATCAGCTGGTTCCCTCGGGACTCTGGGATGCATCTCATCAGGTCCCATAGACTTATGTATGTGCAGGTTCCTCAGGTGGTCTTGAACCTGTTCTTCTCTTACAGTGGGAGGGACTTTTCTCCCCCAGTCCCCTGCCTTGCAGTCCATCCACTCAAGAGGTGTGGGAACAGAGTTTGCCAGTGAAGACTGAGGCAAAAAATTTGTTGAGTACCTCAGCCTTCTCCTCATCTGTTGTTTACCAGTTTGCCAGTCATGTTCATTGCCAGGGGGTAGATGTTCTTTGACCTTCCTTTTCCATCTGACATACCTATAGAATCCCTTCTTCTTAGTCTTTGTGTCCCTTGTGAAGTTCTGCTCCTGAAACACCTTGGCCTTCCTGACCTCCTTCCTGCACAACCAGGCAATATTTCTGTAGTCTTCCCAGGATACCTGTCCCTGCTTCCAGGGTTATTGGAATGCTATGGACACCATCCTGTATGCCTTGTTAAAGTCAGGGTAAGCAACATCCACTGCTTTCCCCTTATCCACTAAGCAAGTCATCTCATCATGGAATGATGTCAGCTTCCTCAGGTACAGTTTCATCTTTATAAATTCATGCTAGCTTTTCYGTACCACTGTCTTGTCCTTAAAAAGCCTGGATTTCTAGGAGGATTTGCTCAATGGTCATCCAAGGCACTGAGTTGAAGCTGACTGGTCAGTAGTTCTCCAGCTCCTCTTTCTTGAAGACAAGTGTTATATTCGCTGTTTTCCAGTCATTGGTATCCTCTTCCAGTTGCCATTGTACTATAAAAATGATAGAGACTGGCCTTGCAATGTTCTCAGTCATTTCCTTGGCCACCTTTCCAGCCTCATTGCCTGTGTATGTTTAATTTAATTATGTGGTCCCTATCTCAACCTTTCTATAGTCTGGATAATGCTTTGCTAGCTGTCAAAGGTGAGAAATATCTTTAAACTGTGAACACTGAGAGGTGGCAGACAATTGAGGGTGAGGAGAATGGGCACTGAATATCTGAAATTGAAAGTTTGAACTCTCAAAGCAGAAGCCTGCTGCTTGCTAGCCACAACCACTGTGATCTCATGGTAAATTTTGATAACACCAGGACTGAGAAAGTGGCACATCCTGGATGTTCCAACTGATAAAGACACAAGACAGAATCAGCAGTTGGGAGGCTGATCATGAGCTGTGCTTCTGTACACTGAGTATTTATATTGGGAAACCTGAGGGCTGTAAATAAGGGTTCCCGGTAAAGAAGAAAGGTCTGGAAAGAAAAGGTGATCTTAGAGAGAAGAAAGAGTCTCAGGCAGAGAAACGTGAACACCCTGGCTGGAGGAAAGATGGTGGCAGTGGGAAAAATCCCAGAAACCACAGAGCTGCATGGGGACATGTGCTGGGGGATGTCCAGGGACTGTGGCCAGTGATGCTTGAGCTGGTGCCTGCTTGCAGCTGCACAGCACAAACTCTATGACTTTCTGCCTAGCCTCCCTGTGCCAGCAGTGACGTCCCTGAGGGGATGGGCAGTCAGGATCTTGCAACCATAGTGCTGGGAGCAACGAGCAAGCAAGTTGGGGAGGCTGTCAGGTGAGGTACAAGCTCAGTTCTAACGGGGCTTAAATAGACCCCAGCATCCAGATCCACTACAGGTTGGGCTGTGCTTGGTCTCACACATGACACTATCATGGAACCTGCCACTGAGCTCAGGGACTTGGGAGGCCTGAGGGCAGTCTTCACTAAAAGAAACTGGAGCAAACCCACAAATTATTTTAGCATTTTCCATATGCTCGGTCACAAGGTCTCCCGCCCCACTAAGCAGCATTCTCCATTTTCCTCAGCCTTTCTTTTGCTGTTAGTGTACTTATAGAAGTCCTTCTCATTGCCCTTCACATCCCTCACTAGTTTCAGCTCCAGTTGTGCTTTGGCTTTCCTAACTCCAGCCCTACAAACTCAAGTAACATTTGTGCATTTCTCCAGGGTAGCTCATCATTATTTGCACCTCTGTGTAAATCTTTTCGCCGTACAGTTCATCCATGCCAGCCCCTGTCATGAGTGCTCAACTTTCCCTATGTGTGGTTTGAGGAGACTGTCTGTGAAGATGACCAGCTGCCCTGGGCCATTTTGTCATCCAGGGCCATCTTCCATTATAGGCTGAAAAGCACATTCCTCAACAAGAAGAAATCTGCTCTTCTGACATCCTGGACTGAGATTTTGATATTTGCCTTGCTCATTTCCCATGGGATCTTAACCTCTGCAGTCTCACGGTCACTGCTGCCAAGGCTACCCTAGACATTCACATCCTCAGCCACTTCTTCCTTCTCTGTGAAAGAGGAAGCCAGCTGGCTCTTTGATCACTTACGTCAAGAAATTATCTTTAACACATCCACAAACTTCCTGGACTTGCTTGCAGTTAGCCTTATGCCCTTCCAGGAGATTTCAAGTGGTWAAAATTCCCATAACAACCAGGCAGGACATACTATCATGAGGTTTCTTTCAGCTGTCTAGAGAATGCTTAATTTCTTTCTCTTTGGGATCAAGTGGTCTGTAACAGACACCTGTCTTGTGACCMTTTCCTATAAGCCCTTGACTGGCTTGTCAAGACAAAGCTTCATAAACTCAAGTCCCTCCTTTGCCTCCTGCCCTTTCTTATCTGAAAAGCCTTTGTGCATCACCAGTAGAACTCCAGTTATGTGAGAAATCCCACAGAATCTCTGTAATTCCAAAGAAACTATATCTGCGCAAATGCAAACTGTATCAGCAAACTGATTCTTCCAATTTGTAAGTTCATGCACAAAGCACTTGAGGTGGACTCCCAGTGATACCACTTTCACAAAGAAGTGCAAGAGCTTCCTCAGTCTGGATACTTCTTTAGTTTCCCCAGTCTCCATTTCTCCTCTGGCTTGGGCTGCTGTCTCCTGAGAAACCAATTTAAAGGCCTCACCAGGCTGGCAAAGCTGTTCTTGCCCTGCTTAGACATATGGATCCAAGGACTAATTTTTTTGTCTTACTACTTACCTAACAGAAGTTKAAAATATGTGGAATTAATGATTACAACAGTTCAGATGAACTAGTCTGAAATAACTAATGTTATTTCTGAAATGACTAATTTTATGTCATCTGAAGCCTTTAAACACAAATTAATGCATTAGATCAGAATTGGGTAGCATATGTATTGTTGAACTTGTAGAAATGGATGGCTAAAGTGCTATAGTCTGATGAAAAGCCCACATGGCTAAGAGTTCCCCCCTCTACAAATTTGCTTGCTAGGATTGCATAGAAACATTGATGCTCTCATGTATCTAAGAAATTTTATATGGTGTTATACTTGTGTGTTTTCTGTAAACTTGTAACACATCTATAGTCTGTATTTCATGGAATTGACTTGAATTCTTTTTGGTCATTGTGGTACTGAAATCTTTAGTTGGAGGGTGAAAGGAAAAAAAAATGAACAAGAAAAAAATACACCTATGGAAACTAAGAAAACATCTTTTCCATTATTTCCATAAGCCTTTACAGTGCATTCTTTTTGGAGCATCTATATTTTAAGTCTCACATGTTCAGGTAGAATTACTGATCATTTGACTTGTTGCAGAAAATATTTTTCTAGCCACCAAGTATTGTGTGTAATTTATTTTTTTCAGGAAGATCTAAATTCGGTTTGAATATAGTGCTTTGTGTCTTCCTGGAAGAAATAAGGAAAACAAAGGTAACCTTTTTTAATATTTCTTGATAGAATGAGTCATGGTCTGTTAGAAGCAGAAGTTAGAATGCATAGTTCTTAAAACATGATTAAGGAAAGAATAAAAGGAATATACTAAGAAAATTAGTTTGAATTACCCTGAGACTGCAACTAAGTGTAAATTTATTATGAAACTCTCTTTGGGTAATACATTGCTGTGGGGTCTATGTTAACTTACAACATGAAAGGTTAGGGCTTTTTCCAAGGTTTTTTACTGAAACATAAAATATTTACTTATTTCAAAGTCTTTGACTCAGGACCCAGGGAAGTGAGTACTGTTTTCATACAGTACATATTACAGGTTTAAGATTAGCCCASAAGAATATTCAGGTGATTTCAAAGGTAAATCCAAACACAGATAAGGTAAACTGACTCCCTCAAAATATCTGTTCCATGTTTTTCAGCACATCCTGTTTATGCGCACATGCATATGTTTAAAAATGAGAAGGTGACGGATGCATTTTTTTATTGCAATTATATCTCTCACTCATTTAATCTTTTACTGCTTGTCTAGGCTGCTTCTTGAAAGTGAGTTAATAAYTTCTTTTTTCAAAACTTTGATGAATATTTTCAATGAAAATTATTTGGAACTTATTCCTATAGTTAATGAAGCTGAAGTCAGAACTACAAGTCAGAGAACGGTGAAGGAGAAATGATGACTCTTGAAAGGAAATCCATCTTAAAAGATATTTGTATTGTAAAAGCACTTGCAAACTTCTGCTACAGAAACCTTGGAAAGGCTTACAGATGTAGAAGAGGATGGTCTGTAGCTGAGCCAAGTCCAACTTTTCTAAGTCAGTGTACCATCCTTCATGTGAAATATTAACATTCCTCTATAGACTAATATTGCCATAGGTTAAAACACACTAATACAGTAGTTCATGACTGCATAATACAGCATGTATTCCTGAGGACATACTTTAATGGCATCCTTAGTTTTATGAGTACTTGTACTGTACTACAACTATTAAAAATTTCTGATTATATTGTATTTTAGTTTGAAAAATGGACAGTGTCTCAGGAAGATGTAGTAGGAGAGAATGCATAGGGCAGACTMTGTGTCTATGAAAAGATATTCTTTAGAGTGGAAAAACAGAACAGTAGGGAAAAAATGCATTTTTCATTAGTTAATAATTTTTGGAAATCTTTTACCTTAATAAAATTGTTCTGTAAGATGTGGGCATATGAAATTATTTAAAAAGAATGTATGACATCAATCTGTCCATGGTATAGTTATAAAAATTTCCTTTGGCTAGAACATCTGATATTTTGTTGACTGTATAAATTTGAGATTTTTCAGTGGATTATCATTAAATACAAATGTACTTGACAAATAGATTAGGCATTTCCATGCTCAGAAAACAGTAATTTCAGTATCTATTATACTGTGGAGAGGGAAAGCCACTTCTTCTTCTAGCCTGTTTGTCAGCAAAGTCACAACAAAAAATTGTAATTTCCTTTTTTTTTTTGCTACCTTTTATTTTCTGTGATAATCTGAATACCTGCAAAGAGTGAGTAAAATGTTATGCTGAGCATGACACAAGCGTTCCTTGCACTTGGGCTTCATGAGCATTAGTAAGAAGGTGATTATCTGATCCAGGTGTGAATGTACTTGGTAGCAGTAGGGAATGTGTCAGYCACGATCATGATAGGAAGGCAACTGCAGTTTTCAAGATAGGTACTCTGATACACAAAGATTATGAGACCTAAGTTGTGTGTGTTGGAATCACATACCTTTGTCTGCCGATGATATGTATGACTTTTCTTTCCCCCACACTGTTAACTCTGTATTGCTTAAATGACTTAACTGACTTTAAATTATTTAAATGAATTAGTTTATGCTGTGTAAACTGGGTGTCACAACCACAATCTATACAGAAAACCTCATACAAGACCTATGCAAGGGTGAATAAATTAGGTGTCTGCTTTGGCTTCCAGTCAGATTATTTAGAGAGTATATTTGCTGTGTTGTGGAGCACCAGGCAGATTACTGATCCAGCAACAACCTGAATTAATTCATTCATATGCTACATACAGCACAACACAGAGAACCGCCTTATGTCAAATAGGGTCCTGGTAGGCTTGATATAGCACCAGACTGATATGTCCATAAACCTTCCGATTCCCAAGAAAACTATTTTGTTATTTCACATCCTTCCCCACTGAGTGATGAGATTCGTGCCCTTCAGAAAGCTGTTAACATTTCATGAGACTTTTGCATGGATTTTAGTTTTTGGGAACGAAGGTACATGGGGTCTCTGGTTTGCCTCCTGCACAAGGGCTCCACACTAGCATCTGGCAGGGAGAGCTTAGTAATTTGGCATGATAATTAAAGTAGTCTACAGGAGAAGTTGGGCTYTTCTGGAATCTTGTAAAGTTCTATTAATTGTTGAATAAAAAGGAAAGTAAAGGCAGAATGCCAAACTACAAGCCGGCTATAATGGGCCTTGTTATATTCCTTTTACAGGCTGTTGCAGAKCCTACTTTTGCGAAGAATGTGGATGGTCCTTCAGGAAGTTGGTGACATTAAGATAAATTTTGCAATTACAAAGGAAGACAATTCTTTGGAAATAAGGGAAATGTAACTTGTTACTTCCCTTCACTTGGCTCTCAGTGTATTAAGAAAAAGCTAATTTTCAAAGTGATTAGGTATGACTAATATAAAACCTTAAAATGCAAATCTTTGACTAGCCAAAGGACAAATTTTGGATCAGCAAAACAAACTATAAAAACAAATGAAAATATGACAGAGACAAACAAAGGTAGAGTTTCAGTGTGCGTCTCTCTCCAACTCCAAAAACTTTGTGGTTATACTAATCTATTTTTGCAAATCTATTTGTGGGTTATTTTTCTGGGTTTTTTTTATTGTACTGTGAAGCACTGAATTCTCACCTGTCCTGTGGAAATATAGAAAGCAGTCTGTTCTACTGTGTCTGTCATGGAAGTAACCGGAATATGACTTAGATCAAATGAGAACAGGAGCAGTTTATTCCAATAGTTATGGGAGAGATCACAAAGCAGCAGCATGATTGCCTCTRCTGATGKGAGCTCTGCCCAAACGGGGCAGTTACAGGGTTTATATACCTTTAGGGTGCACAATCTGTTCTTCACCAAACCCTGTTAGATAAGCAGGATATGGTAAATAAAAACAGTGATTCAAATCCTTCAGATAAGGAGGCTCTAGACTCCATTCCTTTATTAATAATAATCCATTTATTTGTTAATGAAATCGTGCTAACTCGTAATACCATAAGCTGCACATGTTTCTTAACCAGGAAGGCCTGCAAAGGCCTATAAGGTGTTATCTGTTTTGTTTCCACATGTCATTCTGTAGCACCCTGACTGCATTTAAAATATTCTTTGAAAGTGAATTAAACTCATCCTGTGCTGCAAAAGACTTCAGAAGAGTAAGCAAATATCAGGACAGATGGATGCTAACGAGCTATATGAACCTATAAAAATATAGATTAAAAAATTATGTATGCATATTACACATGTATGTTTCCTAGAGATTATTTGTTTGTGCTTTTATGGTCATCAGGCAATACAAAATATAAAAAGAGTATTAGTCCACTGTTTTCAGCTTTGTCACTGACTGCCATGTTTCTGCACATGAACTGGTAGCACTGACGAAATAAAGAAGTCACCAGTTGCAGGGTGTGTTACCACTGTTTTATACAGATATATCTAGAAAATTGTATTTTAACTATATTTCTGATATTTGGTGGAGGATGAGTTTTTTTCCTTTCCTTAATTATCCATTGCATATTTTGTTTGCTTGTTTTTCCCTTTGCTTTTCCCCCTCCCTGTTATACGGCTAGTGCTACATCTTAATCAGGCAATTCTGGAGCCAAGTGCAGACAAGTTGGATTATTCTTGGAAAACAAGAGGTTCTTCTCTGGTCAGTGAACTCATGCTTTTCTTTGCATTACACTTATTGACCGAATTACTCGGTGGATACTCTGATGTGAGATTATATTTATTGCATTTGGAAATTGGCAGCCCACATGTTCACATACTGTCTCCCATATAAAAGATGAACTTGAATTGAACTGTCTTGTTTCTGAAGGAGTGTTTCTTTTGTATCTGACTTGCACATGGTATTAGGAGCAGAAGTAAGAAAGTATAAAATGAGAGCCAAGCTTTATATACTTTCCAACCATGAAGACCAGAGCGAAGTGTCAGTCTGTGCTCAGTGTTATTCCCACGTGCCTTTCAGAACTGTGTTGCAGAAATTGTTTCTTCGGATAGTTTTCACCTAAGTCACTTACTTCTACTGGAAATAGCAGTGATAGTTTGCCTTTGTCCCTGTAAATACATTTAATAGTAGTTAAATTAGGTTTTGAAGACAAAACACTAATATGACAAAAATGTTGAATTTAACAGTGGGTCTGTGTTAAAATCCCCTCAAATCTGAGTCTCAAGTCAGCTGCACTGGGCTTTTGAGGAAGTTTGCAGCTAGTCCGAC
Organism: Oceanodroma leucorhoa; assembly: GCA_030449065.1. Taxonomy (NCBI): domain Eukaryota; kingdom Metazoa; phylum Chordata; class Aves; order Procellariiformes; genus Oceanodroma; species Oceanodroma leucorhoa. The sequence goes on along the minus strand of JASVER010000126.1, from coordinate 1,998,302 downwards.
AAATAATAATGTGCAAATCCTGTTAACTAGGAATAATTCTTACTATGAAACTGATAATTGGTAATGACAGCCATAGTAAGTTAGAAGCCCTATTCTAATATATTCAAATCAACATAATAATACCTATGGAAGTAACTGACCACACATTAAAGGATAATTATGGTGCTTTAAAGTCTTTGTTAGAGATGTACATTGTGTTCCTTCTCATTCATTTGGCTTTGTATTTTTCCTTCTGTATTTGCCTCATGTTATTTTTACATGCATATTTAGCACATTTTGAAGGGTAACAAAAACCACTTTCTATACCCTGGTGATAATGATTAGGAGATCAAACAAAAATTGTACAAAGATTTAGAAGCGAGAACTCACAAAAGCTCTTCTTTGTTAATAACGAGGCACAGGATTTGCTTTCAAATCTGTGCTACCTACTGAACTAACTACATTATGTTACAGTGATACATGTAATGATAAAATGTAAAAGAAAATTGATCAAAAAACTTGATAATCATCCAAATTCTAAATTCTGTTTAAATCAAGAAGCTCTTTCAAATACGCTGCTCACTAAGATTCTATTTTGCTATCACTGTCAAAGTTACTTAAAAATAGAAATATTTTCCTCTGGTTGACCTTAAAGAAATCTTGTCAGCCACTTCCATATCTGTTCTCTTTAATTGTATTGAAACTCTGGGACATTATTTGGGCTACTTATTCATGTGATTCAGCTGATTGTTGGTTCACATTCAGGTGACTGTAGTTTTATAACCATGAGAAATGACATCTTCCTGTTTAAACTTTTCACTTCATTGAATAGTTATTTTACTCTTTAATGAACGCAGGTAAACATTTCATTTCTTTTTTCCCAAAAGTTGAGGTGTTCCACCTGGTAGTAACTGGGTTTCTCTTTTCCCTTTTTAAAAACTATCTATAGTCTCATTTTTCAAAAATTGCCTTTCAGGAAAGCTGGAGGATTCATAGTTTTTATTTCATTCTTACGTTTTTCCGGGGGCAGCTAGAGAGGGCATGTATGTGCACAGAAAACACAAACGTCTCTCTGAAAGGTTCAAATCATGTTATTCTATTTAATTTAACATAGTTCACCATATGTCTCTACTGAGATTACTTTTGAATGATAAAAGAACTAAAGTTTCATTTTGAAATGACTTATGTTTAAATCATTACGCTGAGAGTTAGGTAAAGGGACTCATAAAGTAAACCGAAGTTGCTGTCAGAAAAGGCCAGGCAGCAGCAGGGGAGAGCACCAAAAAACCAAACATGGTATAGTGTAGCTATACAATTAAGGTTCAGACTGAAAGATTTTTGCAGTGCAGTCCTTTGGTTATGTATAATCTATCTCCATAGCAGTATACTCTTTTTATATGGAGACTGTGCAAAGTTTTAAAAAAGAGCAGTGGAAAGAATATTTTTGAGATCAGAGGGGAAATACTAGACAATTCAAGAATTATGTACAAATTCCAGTCTAAATTGCAATTATATGTTAAAGAAAAAAAAAAACATATCAAAACCAAAATAACCCAGACACCAGATGATGGGCCCTGTCCTTTAGAAGTCAAGTTAGGACTTTATGAATATAATAATGAGTTTATTCTTATTTTCTTTGTAGCAACTTAATTGTCTGTGTTACAGTTCTGTGTTCAGTAAATCTGAGAGAGATTTCTGTCTTAGGGATATTCTAAACGTAGAGTTAATATTACTGGTCTTTGATGTAATGCCCCTCACATTACGATCTTTAGCACTGATATTATATTAATGTAAATATAAATATATTATTTTATGAAAAAAAAATTGGCTACATAATTGATTTTCAGGAATTGGACAATTTACTACCAATTTCTAAAAAACTGTGTTTTTTTTAATTGTTAAATTTCCACACCAGCTGTCTGCAAAAAGATAAGATATGCCCAGTAAAATTTGTGCAGAAAATTAACCTACACACAGAATCAATGAGTCATAGGAATGATGGTTGAAAAGGACTCCTGAAGGTCATATGGCCCAGCCTTCCAATCCAAGCTGTTATTCATAGAATCATAGAATCATTAAGGTTGGAAAAGACCTCTAAGATCATCGAGTCCAACCGCCAACCCAGCACCCATGACCACTAAACCATGTCCTGAAGTACCACATCCACACGTTTTTTGAATGTCTCCAGTGATGGTGACTCCGCCACTTCCCTGGGCAGCCTGTTCCAATGCTTGACAACCCTTTCGGTGAAGAAATTTTTCCTAATATCCAGTCTGAACCTCCCCTGGTGCAACTTGAGGCCATTTCCTCTCGTCCAGTCGCTAGTTACTTGGGAGAAGAGACCAACACCCGCCTCTCTACAGCCTCCTTTCAGGTAGTTGTAGAGAGCGATAAGGTCTCCCCTCAACCTCTTCTTCTCCAGGCTAAACAACTCCAGCTCCCTCAGCCAATCCTCATAAGACTTGTTCTCCAGACCCTTCACCAGCTTCGTTGTCCTTCTCTGGACACGCTCCAGCACCTCAATGTTCTTCTTGTAGTGAGGGGCCCAAAACTGAACACAGTATTCGAGGTGCAGCCTCACCAGCGCCGAGTACAGGGGCACGATCACCTCCCTACTCCTGCTGGCCACACTGTTTCTGACACAGGCCAGGATGCTGTTGGCCTTCTTGGCCACCTGGGCACATTGCTGGCTCATGTTCAGCCGGCCGTCGACCAGCACCCCCAGGTCCTTTTCCGCCAGGCAGCTTTCCAGCCACTCTTCCCCAAGCCTGTAGCGTTGCCTGGGGTTGTTGTGACCCAAGTGCAGGACCCGGCACTTGGCCTTGTTGAACCTCATGCAGTCGGCCTCGGCCCATTGATCCAGCCTGTCCAGATCCCTCTGCAGAGCCTTCCTACCCTCAGGCAGATCAACACTCCTGCCCAACTTGGTGTCCTCTGCAAACGTACTGAGGGTGCACTCGATCCCCTCGTCCAGATCATTGATAAAGATCCAGCCCCATAGACTTGTGTGTGTCCAGCTGGCGTAGCAGGTCGTTAACCTCTTCCTCTTGGATTATGGGGGTTTTATTCTGCTCCCTGACCCCATCTTCCAGCTCAGGGGTGTGGAGGTATTGCCGATACTGTTTTAAGTCAGCCATGAATTTGTACAACTGACACTTGAAAATTTCTCAAGGGTGTCATAATGTCTTTGGCAATCTCATTGCACTGTACAACCTTCTTAATGAAAACATCTTTTCTAATGGTCAACTTGAGCTTCCCAAGATGCAGCTTTTTGCTCTTGCTTCATGTTACATTGTCTGGAAATAGCTAGAACATTTTAGCTCCATTGTCTTTGTCTTTGTAACTGTTTTATAGACATAGGTGTGGAACCAACGACTGTGGAGATCAACCTGTGTGTCAAGCTGTGTGGCAGATAGTCACTAACTTGGGACTCAATGAGTCTGAGGACAATACCCTAAACAGAATTTCAAAAAGGGAATTTCTCCTATTGCCTAAGTATTCAGTGGTAAAGGCAGTGGTAAGGCCTTTACGAAGTGAGTTAATCTTAAAGATACATTGAAAAAAATAGCAGGAATTGTTTGAGGGAGTTTCTTATGATCCTGTTAGATGTCCTACAGGAAAATACAGGGGGGGTTAAATATGATTTAGGAAAGGTGATACACGTAGTCTAGATCTTTCTTCATATTAAGATAGATGACAGCCTTAAACAAATCAAATACTGTAAGGGTCTGAAGCTTTACAAATACAGATCTCAATATTCTAAAATGCTGTATGTTCATACAAACTTTTGAGAAAATTAGTTTTCCTGTTCAAAAGCAACTGTAGCATCTACCAATGTTTGCCTGTACCAGTTAGTTTCAGGCCAGTTAAAAAGATGGCATTATAGTCCATTTGGTAACAATTTTCATGAATGACTTCAGCAAGCTATGTGAACAAGTATCTTGGTAAATGAAATACAGTTCATGATAGAGGGAGGGGACCAATTTCTTACTTCTAGCTATGAAACTCATGAACTCTAATTGCAGAAATATATGTTGAAAAATCAGCCCAGCTGCTAATAGAGTTCACATTTCAAGATTCATTCAAGGAGAGCTTAAAAGGTGGATTCTCAAGCTACTGTTGATTACAAGAGGTGAAATATCGTGTTCAGGCAGCATATATTTTATTTCATTCTTTTCCTTAAACAACAAGAGAGGCTTTCCCAGCTTGAAGAGTGTGCTTTTCACTAGGATTCTGAAAATACTCGCTAAATAAAAGCTTATTGCAGGAATTTTAATTGCACATGACAAACTGATTTCAGGCTCTGTCTTAGATCAGTATGAAAGAAGAACCACTGAAAGTCAACAAATCTTGGGATTATTGTGTATATTGCACTTTTTTTCACTAACCTAGCATTTTTAGCACTGGTTGATATTCTATTGTCCAGGCAGACCAAGTTGATTCACCTCCTTGGGCTCCCAGGCCAGAAGCTGTGAAAACTTTCAGCTAACATTACTCTCCCTTAGTTCCCCACTGATTTTCTTCAGCACTCCATTCCTGGACCTTCTTTGTTCTATTGGAAAAAGTGTTAGTCTCAGTGCATAATAAAAGAGATGGGGAGCAAATATGGTTTAATACTAAGCTTCTATTCCTAAGTTACTTTTACTTGACTTCATTCCCCTGACTTGTTTCATTACTCAGTCACATAAATACTTAGTGGAGGTGAAAGAGATTCTATCTTGGAGCATGAACAAGCAACTGTGAGGGAAAGGATGGCAGTATCTCATGATGAATTAATGGCTTTGCAAAATCACTACTTCAATTCACTCAATTTTACTTGTCATAAACATGTGCCAAGAAGGCACATAGTTCGAGAACACCACAGAATATAGCATCTGAATTTGTTTTCTCCAACCCCTTGGAAATTAAAGACATAATCAGAAAACCTTTCTTAAAGAACAGGTATGATTTCTGTGGAGAATTTTCACTCATCCTCTACAAAGGAATTATAAATGCAGTTTGCAAAGAAGAGTCATTCTTACATATTTTGTACATGTCTAGGTTCATATTTTAAGAAAATTGACAATCCAATCAAATGATTTTTGCTTTAATTATTTACGTATTTTATGAATCTCTCAAAATATGTTAAAAATGCTTCATGTGGAAAAGGTCTCTTACTTCTCTCTCTGACACATGGGGTTTCACTATTGATGCAGTTCTATGCACTCCTTGGCTGGGTTTCTTGTAGAAACACAAGATCCTGTAGAAAGAAGACAATACAAAAAATTGAAAAGAAATTATTAACTGGAGTGTGACACAGACATTTGCTTCATAAGTAACTTTCTGTTCATTTTTCTCTGATTCTCAAAGGAGATTTATGCAAAGGAATTAAAGCTTTAATCACCATTCATCTCCCCGCCCCCTCCTTTTCCCCCTTTTTTGACTTTTTACTGTTACTTATCTAGGAGAGCAACACAGTTTGTTCCCATAAGACCCAACCAACTACATCTCTCTCATGCAAGGATTTCCAGCAAAAGCTTCTGTTTTCCAAAGCAGATATGCTTGTATCATGCTCTGTGCATAAAAAGAGCATGATACAAGGGGAATTTTCACACCTCTTTGGGCTATGGTCAGTATTCCAGACTTTTTTGCAATGTGCTTGCAAATGCTTGAAATACCTGGCTTTTCAACACAAGATAAGAAAGCTATTACAAGGGTCTATATGTCATGCAATAAATATTACTGGACACAGCTCTTTAAATCCAAGGTTGCAACATAAACAGAATTTGTTAAACATTTGTCTGACATATACACTTTTTTTCTTCTGCAAGTCATGAAATTTCATGTGAACGGGCTTGTTCTAAAGACAAGGTAAAGTTTGGAAACTACTTAAGACAATGTAAGATGAGATTGCTTGAACACCCTAGAACAGAAAGAGTAATTCATGTCTCAAGAGAAATAAAAGGGTGAAAATATGTGTTGTATTTAGGCATTACTTTGCAGATAAACTCTAAAGAAATTATGGCAAAATGTATTTACTCATTAAATATTCATAAAGGAAATAATCTCTGACTTCTGACTTCACTGTAATTTCACAACTGATATTTCTGTTTTCCAGTATGTTCTATTTCCTGCTAATTTTTCATCATCCATATGTGTGCAACTAGAACTTTTGAAGAGTTCTACTTTCATGGTCAGTATTAATAGCATTATCCTCTTGATCTTAAGTGGTGCCTCTGATCATCAACCTTTCTGTCTGATAACACTGAAAAGAGAAAATGACACTCATCAGCAACATATAAATGCAAGGACTAATGATCCAGTATTTCAGTGTGACTTTGCTGTTATAATCTAGCATTTATCTCAGTGACAGAAACCAGTGTAATCATCTCTATAGAGATAACAGGTTTTCTGTTTGGTTTTACAGTTCAGGCTGAAACAAAAAACTGCCAAATATTTTTGTAGAAAGATGCTTGGAAAGGTTAACAAAAAAGGCTTTTTTTCAGGGATGTCTGGAGAAGGAGATCATCAGTGAGCTGTGATGCATTAGGATTACTCCTGTGAAAAAGTCTAAAAGTGTAAATATAAGCCATACTGAATGAGATCAAATGTTCATGTGCTCTGTTTCTGACAGTAGATAGCAGTGAATATTTAGAGAAAAAATATAAAAGCTGCGGTGTGTATAGAGTGATTTTGCCTTTGCCATTCCCTACCTGGTTTCGGTAACATAAGGTTTAGTGACGCTCCCTCCAACTTCATCCAGATTGCTGTGTCTAATGATTCTATCCTTCATGAACTTGATCTCTTTTCTGAAATCCTTATATAATTTTGGTTTCCATGGTATTGTATGACAATTAGTTTTGCAATGTATTTATGCATTATGAGAAAACATACTTATCAGTGTTTTCTCTAATTGATAGTTTCACAGACTGCCTCCTTTTTCTTCTTTTGCATTCTAATGAGCAAGAGTACAAGAGATTTTTATCACGATGGTATTCATCAACAAAGAGGACATACTAGTAAGGATAGGGTATTATGTATCCTGCTTCCACAGTGTCTAAAAATAAAGCACACAAACCATCAGTAGTGTAAGGGTAGACTGGCAGTAGTGATGTAGGAGAATTTGTCATGGCATGGGTGTTTTGAAACCATTCTACAGCAGTCTTTGCTCTAAGTAAACACTGTGAAGGCTGCCATGCAACATCCAGTCATTTTTAATAAGGTTAAAAGCATGAATATGAAATATCTCTCTGCGTAATCCAACACTTTTTACCTTTTTTAACTCACTGGATATATAAAAACACTGTCCAAAAATACTTGAAGCACGACCATGTGATCATCTCTGCTAAAAATAGTGATTGAGTGATCAAGGAGAGGGGACCCTTTCTCATGCTTATGTGGAGTCTCTGGATAAACCTACCCATTTCTGATGGCTGCAGTAGTTCTGCCAGCAGAACCAACACTGCATCTTCAGCTATTCCGAGAAGACTCAGTGATTTCACTACAAAACAAGGTCTTCTGATGCCTAACCTTGTCAGCTAAAAGTGATGTTTGCTCTTATTACATAGCCATATCACATCTGACTACTTTTTAGCAGATGCCACAGTCAACAACAGCACATTTGTCTTCACATAGACTAAAAAGCCTAGTTTTTTGTTAACGTGACTCATGCATCTTGCAGCCTAAGCATTTAGTACTTGAAAAGAAATATAAAAATCAGAGGCTAAATATGGAAGAATGTTTAGCATGACTTGACATGTACTACTTGTTGTGATTCATGACAAAACAGTTGTCAAGCTAACTTGTAGCCATTTCAAGTGAAATGCAGAGTCTACTGAGAACTACCTATCTTTTTTCTCACTAAGTGGCACTGTCAGGCATCGTAGCTAACTGGCTGTACATAACGGTCAGATTGCTATTAAGTAGAGCAAACACTGACCCAAATGCCTTTTTTTCTTTTTTTTTTTTTTTTTTCCTTTCTGTTTCCATCTATTCAGACCTTAAATTTCATAGGGCATGACAGAGAAATTCCCAGACCTATCTACAAAATCAATTAGAAAGATAAATTAATTGGTGGACTTTTCAGCTTCTTTTGACTGATATGTATATATGTACTTACTCTTCAACTGTACAAAAAATTTGTGAATGTTTGTTTTATTTTAAGGTTTGTAGTTTCCAGCTACTCACAGGTTTTTGAGTTGCATGAAACACCTTGTTAAAGGTGATTTGCTACCTGCAAATATTTGAAAGGAAAACATGTTCAAATTAGACTGCCAAAAAAAAAAAGTTCAACACTTCTGCATGGAATAAATCATCATGCAATCAATGTAAGGTGAAGACTACTGCAAAAGTTATTTTAATTAAAATGCAATCTATTTATTTTCCTTAATTACTTAGAGAAAATCATTAGGAGTTGGATCAGCAACAACCTTCATACACAAAGCAATGCAGTAGAAAGTTATCATAAAAATCAAAAGTTGATAATTAAGGAGGAAACAGCTAAATAGCTAATCTTTTTTATCATTATATCTTTTCCTTTCTTTCCTTTCTTCATTTCCTCTCAGATGCTCAGGTCCTTCTAGAATTGAGGGGATAGGGGATATTTACCTGTAGATTCTACTGAATTTTTCATTGTAAAATAAATTTTAAAATTCTTTTTTTATAATTAATCCAACTTAGTAATGACAAAATCATTACAGCATGATGATGGTGGTTATAAAAATATATAAGAAAGAAACTTTAAACAATAAATATTTGTCAATAACTGATAACTGTACAACACACATATTTGAATTATGCTTAGTCATTCATTTAGCAGGGCCAGCCTCCTTTTTCACAAGCTTTCCTCTAATCCTTAACACTTTGTGAAAGAACATAGAAATCAATATTAATCCCATCTGTGACTAAGTGAAAAGTAAACATGCTGCTTGTTTTCATCTATCTGAACATGACCTATATATCATTGCAGGTATAAAAGAAACCTTTAAAGGTGAGAATTGAACAGTACAGAGTTATTGGGAAGTGTATGGTGAGTGACAACTTATTTCTATATTCAGTTGTGATATTTGAAATTGTTGTCTTGGTAAATGCAAACTGAATTGGCAGCAGTTGGAGGGGAGAGTGAAAAGACATTCAACTTATTTTCCTCCACTGGAACTGAAACAATACATCTTGTAAACAGTTGCTTGTCTCAAATGTATCTTTTAATGAACCTATGCAATTAGAGGCATTAAATCATTGCTACTTGAAGGAGTTTGGTATTAACGGACCACGTGCAGTGAGGCTGGCATTAAGCAAATATGTGTGATTCAAAAGTGGAACACACACATAAATTTCGGGCTGGGTATTGATACCCTTTATAATGTTTCTCTGATTTACCTAGTTGTATGACTACTCACAGTTCCCAGAAGAAGTTTGTATCATAAATTAAGAGTAAAATCCTCCTCTTTCTTCATTTACCCCTATACTTAATTAAATAATATTTCAATTAGTCAATTAGTTATGGTTTCCTTACCATTGTACTAATGTTTCCTTTGTGTTAATACACAGAAATTTTCAGGATGTAACATATTACTTGGGTTGCTAGTAATATTTTAGATTAAAACTGAAATTATTTAAAAGAACATTTATTATAATTATTGGTGCTGTCTGATAACATCTTGTGTCTCACTCATTTTGGATGGTGAAGCTGTGTGACTCGGTCATGACCTGTTAAAACACCAGTGCTCAAGACTTCTGTTGTTCAACGAGCTCCACAGAAATCTTCAATCACAAAAAGTAACGTGTGTCCATAGAAGCCTAGTAGTGTACACATCATTATGAGGTTCATTATGGAGTTAGGGAGTAGATTTTTACAACAGATAAATGGAATCATTAGTTGCCCAGCAGCATAGTCTCAGATTTATTTGAGTATAAAGAAACCTTACATTTTAAGTTGGATTTCTTGGCAGTACCCATTTCAAATTTTAACAAAAGATGTGCCAATAGTCTTAATGAATTTTCTTCAAATTACCGATGTAATCAATAGGTTAAAATACTTACTAAAATTACACGGGTGTGATTACAAAGTCACTATGTTATATAGTTATGGAATAGTGTCTGAGAAGACAAGCTGTGCAGATTTGCATAGATTGTACTCTGTAAATCCATTTCACAAAAGCAGCAAGTACCATTCAGGTTATCAGGTTTACCATCTATTTGTTTAAGCAGAAAGCTGAAAGATAATTTTAAATATCAAACAGTGGTAATGAAATAGCGGGGAAATAAACCGCAATTAGTGTACTATAAGGAGAAATATAGCCATGGTCATTTTTTCTATGCAAAAAAAATGAATGATACAAAGTACTTTTATTGAATAATGTAGAAGAATTTCACAGTATCTCAACGAATACCATATATTTATGATAAAGTAGCCAAAAGAAAGAAATAGCACAGCTTTCTTTCCTCATGGTTCTCATCATTCTAAAATACTCCAAAATACACTTCTCTCTGTAAATATTAAATATAGACTTCTAAAGCTTTGTTACAAAAAAGTAAATGGTGTCTCTGCACCCAACTATTGTCTGTGATCCCTATTCCAAAGAAATTAACCAAATCTATAATTTCCCAGCTCTGATATAGGATTACAAGCAGTAGAGCAGAAGATTGAATGAAATAGTACTACATTTATACTTCGGTCGTCAAAGAATTTCATCTTGCTCCATAATATTCTATTCCTCTTTTTTTCCTATTTTTTTTAATGGAATTTCCTCAAACTGGAAGATTTAACACAAAATTAAAGTTTTTTAGGGAAAAAACAGATAAACTTGGAAATTTTTAACTTGAGTTTAAATTACTTAAATAATTATGTGAAATAAGGGACATTTTTCATAAAGAAGTAATATTTGGATAAGTAAATATATTTCCTATATAGGAATATTCCTATATTTTCCTATAGTCATATTATTAGCTGTCTTTTCCTTTATTCCCCTGCATAAGGTGGCTTCCAACACCAAATAATGTGCCTTATGTCTGTTTAGCATTAATCCAGTCAAAGTCACGTGTTTATCAACATCTGATGTGAATAAGCTTCTTTGTATTCTGGAGAAGTACAGGGGGAATGGATGAATCATGTAATGATGGCTGACAGCAAAGAGTGCAAATACATCCTGGATATACAAACTGAAAGATCATATTCCCTTTATTTGTGGATATAGTATCTCATAATGTAACATCACTATTACAGTCCTACTTTAGATGTATAATACATAACTTCTTAATATGGCATTTAAGATCTGACACCAAGTACTTTATGAAAAGACAAAATAACTTGTGTCTGAAGTTTACAAAAATGCAGATGCAATCAGTATTCTGCTGAAAGACCTCTCTGAGAAGTATCTCTTGGGCAAAGGAACAGAATCAGCAACATCCTTCATGTAATCTAAGCAATGGCCTAATACTCAGTTTGGATCAGGAGTGCTTTTTTAAGAGAACCTCCTAGTCATTCCACCTACTTTGCTGGGGGTCATATCATGGAATGATTGGTGAGCACACGCTGGAGTCCTTTTAACCAAACTGGAGGAATTCATTTTATTCACTCCAACTGCTGTTGGACATTCAGTACAGAAGACCACTTCTGAAGACTCCACTCCGCCTCATTGCTTACAACTGTAAAATTAGCCTTGCGTTATTGGAACAGTGATTGTTTTGTCTGACCACCTGACAGAGCCTGATTTGCCCGTGATATTACACACCAAAACTGCTGCACCATGTCCCAAACGGAACTGATGGTCTCCTGCGTAATAGCTTTATTTGAGAGATATTTTTCTATCTATCTGCCTGACAGTCTATTTGTCTGTTGTCTGTATAAAACTCAAAGGGTATTAAGAATCAATAAATCAGCTGTCCATCTTGCTTTCTCCTTCTAAGCTGTCCTGACTACTCATGATTGGTGGCACAATCCCTTTCCCTCTATGAACTGAATGCTCCTGGACCTGGAAGAGGTGCAGATGTCTTTCTTCCTCAGCAACCACTGCTGTTTGCTTTTTTACACATTACAGAATCACAGAATCAGATTCAAATGCATTGTGCAGAGCTAAAGATGACACAACTCCTTTTTTTCTTGCTTTGGGAAGAGGTTTTATTTACACCCTCTTCCCAGTTTTGTGCATTCACGTTTTGTATAACAAGGTTTATGTAAGTAAATAGTGTCATAATGAAAACTCACATAGCATCTGGCCTACTTAACACGATAAAACATTACAGCAACTTCCATGGTTGTTATTACTATCTGTGACATCATCAAGGATCAGTTAGACATCCACATTGTGTTATTTCATGATAAAAGCCACATAAAATGGCTAGTCCAATATAAAAGATGAAGCTCTAAATTCAAGGGGAAAGGAAGAACTAATAAACAGTGCAGGAATTACGTGCTTATATAATCTATGTAGTGCCTATATTGGAAAAATGTTAGTCAAGGCAACTACAAAAATCTTCATTTGACATAGAATTCTGGAAAATCTTAAGATGGATGTTGAAAAACAACAGTAATTACATAGGTGAAGAAAAGAGAAAGCGGGCAAAAATACATCTAGATTTTGTGTAAATCAAGTCACAACAGACAAATCTGATGTTCTTCAAAAAAAGGTAAGTGAATTCTTAGACAAAGTTAATGGAGCTGCCCAAATTGCCTTGATTTAGACAAAACAATTTCCAGTGGCCCCACAAGAAATCATTCTGTAGCTCTTAGAGAGAGCTTGCAATGGGTTAAAAGAAAGGGAATTTATCAGGGTGCAGGAAGGTTAGGAGTTGTCAGGGGAGTGATTATTAAAAATGATCCTGTTTAATGCTTTCATTGAATCTGATGTTAGTAAAATCCATAATGATGCAAAGTTTTGGCAGATTGGGAATGTACCAAAGAAGACCACATCAAACGCAAGAATTAGAGTATTTTATCAGCTATATTATCATATTCCATTTTACTAGTGCTACTTCAAAAGAGAAAGCTTACACAGAAGTGACTAATAAAAGATTTTCCTCAAAGCTTGGGACTCCATAAATGGAGGTAGAAGAGATAGACAGGAACCTAAATGTATGTACAGTCACAGAATGACTACCCCAAGTGAGTACATGGTAAAATAAGTCCCTTTCCTATGATAACGACAATATAAATTTTGGATATATAATTTTTTTCTAGTATTCTTAGTGCTTCCTCTTCTAAATTTTGTATGAATTAAGTGCAACCAAGTTGCTCTCTTGTAAAAAAAAAAAAAGTAAAATATAAAGTATTATTCTACAATGCTAAAAAGACATGCTGGAAACATTTTATATAGCTTTATTGAATATAGTTGACTTTTGTTATCAAGCTGACTTTTTCATTATTTGCATGCCTAGGAAATTTATTATAGAAATACACATTTTAAAGGTGAAAACTTAGTTCCAGTTTTGCGAATACACATATTTTTAGCATAGTACATATGGAACTGAATGAAACTTCATATGTATGTGTAGCAGTTCACAAACTAATGTAAAGCTTTTTGTTCTTCGCTATTATCATACATTTACCTGTGTATTCATTTGAGCAAAAAAGAAAATCCTGATAAATGAAAAACCTGTCAGTCGAGGAAATAGTTCAAAGTTACAGATTAACAATAAATTTTGGTGGACTACATTTTTTTCCTTCACTTTCTACAGTTTGGAGTCTATACTGCACAAACACTCAGCACAATTAACTTTGAGAACTGGCTGCATTTTGCTTCTGCAAGCTTTCATTGACAATAAAAGCTGAAGATTGCAAAGTCATTTCAGATGACTAGTCTTTCTATTTTCAGTGTCTGGCCAATTTGTGCCCTTTCTCCTGGTGATAAACATCAGTAGCCCATGTTGTTTTCTTTGCCTTGGTAGAACCCAAATCCATAATGTTGTCTTGGATGTAGGTTGAGCAATTTGAGAAAATATCCTGACCACAAGGAGTCAATTCAATCTTTGTTGGTTTGGGTTTGGGTTTTTTTGTTGGGTTTGGGGGGGGGTGGCTTAATTCCAGCAAATGCTAGTGGCCAATAAAGACAAAACCAAAACTAATTAAGCCATATGACATCTTTTTGAAAGCACAGTTTTCAGATACGTAGTTGCAAACTTTTAATTTCTTTCCTCAAGCTTGTATCTCCTATAACTTTAATTGAAAAATTCTTGTAAGAGTTTCTCTTTTGTAATAAACTTTTTTCTTCTTTATAATATTAAATGCCTTGTGGGGTTTGTTTGGGTATTTTTAAGAGGTACATAGTATGTTAATGAAGAGTGAATCTGTGGCTCTGTTGGAATGCTTTGTTCAGGATTTAATAAGTATCGTGTTAAACACACAGTGCTTAGTGCCTTCATTTTGAGCAATAAAGTGTGGCCATTCCTTTGAATTAGGAATTATCCAGTTATTTCTCATTAAGCTTGCTTTCTTTTTCATCTGATGCCATTGTTTATGCAACCTGAATTTTGCCTCAGAACCATTCTAAATCTGGCCCAACCTCAGTAAGAGAAATTCATACTTGGAAGGCTATAAAATCTTTTCCTTCCCTTCCTTTTCTTCCTTTTTTTTTTCTTTTTCTTTTTCTGCTTTATGTTTAGCTATTAGACCAGTAAAAAATGCAAAATCACTTAATTAAAATGTAAATATTTTTAAAGCACTTTGCTTTATGTAATCATAAACTGGCCAGCATATCCAGTGAATAAATACAATTAATTTGGACACTTGATATATTTTAATGCATAAATTTAATTTATGTAGTGGAGGATTTTCTCCATGTGAAAAACATTGATAGAAGTTGGCTATAACATAAAAGTTATGAAACAGTGTGTTATGCACTAATAWACCAGCAAGGTCGTTAACATTTTGTTTGCTTGTTAAATATCTTACATATAAATAAACAATTTAGATTGAAAGAATGGAGTGGGATTCAGCCATGGAGTAAGGAACATTTTATAAAAACAAACAGCAAAAAAAGAAGAAAGGCATTAGAAGCAGACAAAAGTCATTGTGGAAATGCTTCAAAAATGCTATTAACTCATAACAGTTCAGAGTTCTGGAATATGAAATAAGATGGTTAGTAACACTGGAAATGTTACTGAACTGGCACTAGGTATTAAGTTTCCATTTTCTCATTGTTCGTTACCTATCGACTCATGATAACAATGGGACATTTTTCTAAGAGATAAGAAGTCAGAATTTTTGGTAGCTGGGATTCCTGAGTTGGCTCCTTTGCTCCAGTTTTGATACATTCTGTGATGTATATTTCAATATCTTCACACTTATTGTGAGATACAGTTAATATCTGTACAGCGTTTCAAGCACTTTTGAGGTTGTTACAAAGACTGTTCATATAGTATTAGACAATGGTATACGTATGGTTTTAGAGAATGTCCTCCTAAGTGCATGTGCGTTTGCCATCTAGAATACTCAAAGAACACCAAAATTAAAGTCATCACTGCATTACCAAGATAATAATTATGGTCTGTTTCCTGTTGGAAACAGGAATGCCATTTTAATGAAATTATCTATCTTTCTATGAAAGTACTCTTGGTTTGTATAATCCAGTTGCCACTGTTGTGATTGGTATTATTCCTTGTTTATAGTCTACATCTCAGTTTACATCTGGTTAGACTGGAAATAATTATTTTGCTTTGATGTTTTCAAAGATGTAGAAGAATTTTGCACTCTTGTGAGTGTCACTCAGTTGCTGATAAGGAATTTCACAGCTAGGAGTAGTGTTAATTTGAGCCAATTATGAGTTCATTGACCTGCCTTGGCACTAATTTACCTCACCTAACTCAAATCATGAAAATCTAGCTCTCCTGCACATCTCATTTAGGAAAGTCATTCTTGCATAAATCTTCATACAGTGATCAATCAGATGTGATGATCTACCAAGAGGCAGGAAGAAAAGAGAGTTTCCCCAATCAATCCTTTTAACATAATCCCATTATGCTATATTAATTTATTTTCTGAGAGAAAAAAAAAAAAAAAACAAATGCAAAATTTAGAAATATTAATATTGAAAGCAGGAAATTATAAATGAAAATTAATAATTCAGTTTAAAATGTGAGATTATCACCCCTGCAGCTGTCTTGATAGGACAAGCATTTCCTCCTGCCTGTGTGAATGACTGTCAAAGGTAGTAAAATACTACAGAGGGGAAAGACCAGGAGAAGATAACAGTGGGAATAGTAAGGTCAGGCACATCAAAGACATTGGTTTTATTGTTTCTATACCAAATGTTTGTGAGTGGAGGGATTATTAGAAAGGATCCAAAAAACTTAAAGCATAAACCACTTACTATTCTCTTTATTCTTATTTAATAGGATCCTGCACACATATGAATCAGCTTGAAGACCTTGGAAGTGACCCTTGTTAGGAGGACTGGTTTATCAATATACTTAATTTGAATTACAGAAAATACTAGCTCTTGTTCAGGCTAGTTTGATGTTTATTTACTCAAAAGCTTATTTTCTGTATGTTTTTTTCCTAAAGTATATTATGTACATTCATCCTACCCTGAACTTCTAAGTAATACAGTCCTCAAGAGGCAGTGAAATGAAGAATTTTGTTATCAATCATTTCATCAAAATGATGAAATATACATCAGAATTAAAATTTAAGCTTTTTTTTTTCTTTTTTTAAAGAACACATTCAGAAGGGATTGCTTGTTTAGATTTAAAACAAGACTTTAAAGTGGGCTTTTTATGCATAAGTGTCAACTTTTAGTCTTCAGGCTGTGAAGAATAGCTTGAAATTTCTGTCTATGAATTTTCTTCAGTGCTTATGAATTATCTGTCTTCTGTCTATGAATTATCTAAGAGCCTTCCTTAACACTTAAACAGCTGTCATCTGTGCCAAAACTAAATCAGACTGAAAAACAGCTACGATTCCACTAACAAAGCTAGTAGTTTATTTTACACTAGCAATATTCATAGCACAATAAATGGAACACTTATATATAAGGTTTGTATTTTCCTTCCAGAATCTGAGCTAAACTCTTAATTTATGTAAGAAAAGCAAGAAAAAAAGTCCTTGAGAGGCAGTGAAGAAAAAACAGATCTTTGATATCGTTTGATGAAAATGAAATATTTAATCCATGCCAGCATTGTCCTAAGTAGTTTTACATTCATTTACTCATTACCAGTAAATTGTATATTGCACTATCTACTACAACAGCTTAATTACTTGAAATACAAGTGAGACCTGAAGTGATATCAGCTTCATATATATATCTAAGGAAGATTATAAATGATAAAAATAGTTTTCTAGAAATTTCATTATACGGAATGCAGGGAGAACTGTGGCAGAGCCCAGAGAATGTTGTACTAATCTTGGATAGTATATTCTTGTGAGAGAATGTACGCAAGATAAGTTTGAAGCAAAATTGGGTCTATTCTAACCTTTAATCTCTTTTTTTGCCCATGACTGCTTGATTTTCTTGTGGCTTTATTGACTTCAGGCAGAATCTGGCTTTGGCTTCCTGAGGGGTTACCTCAGCTAAATGCCTTGAGCTTAAATACCCATAATACCCACAAGATTAATTAAGAAAAGTTAAAAAATAAAATTTAAAGAAGTGTTCTGCATATGATTATTACTTGTATGCTAAGTCAGAGCTCTGCTAGAAAAATGTTCCCTATAGAAGAACAGACATATTTGTACTGCACATTTATTTTTCTGTCTTCTCATTGGCATCATATATTAGACCATCTTCTGGTTCAGGCAAATGCCCTCATCTTTCCTTCCTTTCTGACATTTTTTTTCTCAGAAATGTATGATATGCTTTCATACCATACATGTCACTACAAAACATACAATCAAATGTCTTTGCACAGGGATATATTTCATTCCACTCAAAACATATGTTTCAAATTTATTCACGAGTTGATTTCTTTTAATAAACAGATTTGTGTTCCTGTTTTTCTTTCCACAGCTGAAGTTTCCCAGTCCATAGTTTTTAGTTTATTTATGCCTTCATTTGCATGAGGGGAAAAATAATTTGGAAATTTGAAGATAAATCCTGCAATTTTCAAAATAAGGTTGCTTTCACTTTAAACTTTGCATATGGATTTAAGGAGGTCATCAGTCTAGTCTTAAAAAACTTCTTTATTTCAAGAGCCACTCACAAAATAAACAGCTAATTTCTAGGTTCTGATAAAGTAACAGTGCATCCTTAAAAAGAGAATTTATGTGACAGCGTTCTATGTTGCAGATTGCACAATTATACCACCTTCCTAGCAGGTCAAATGACAAAAGACTGAAGAATGGCTGTTAGGTAAAGTTGTAGGGAACAATGTGTCTCATAACATATTCCATTTATGGTTCATGATGAGGTACACTTCCAGTGGAATACTCAGAAGTTCAAAGCGTTACTGAAATATTCTGTCTGTGATTTTTACACCTTTTTTCCTGGGATTTAAGAGCAAAGAACCTTCTCACTCAGAACTCACAATATTGACATGACAGAAGACAAAAGACTCTTCTTCTGAATTTTGAAGAGTGTCTCCTTCATCTCTATTGAAATGAATTGTGATTCTTTGAAAAATCTGCCAAAAAAATAAATGAATAACCTTTTAAACTACAACTTTACATTCTGTTTTTAAGTCTTTATGAGTTCAGATGACTGTGAGGACATATTTAGGAGGTGAAAGATAGAGAAGCAGAGAAACAACCTGTTGAAATAAACATTAAGAAAAAAACAACCACATTGTGTCAGCTATATCAAGTAGTGGCCTGCACTATGAATTAGCTCAGAGGTATGTAAACTGTGATATACAGAGCAAGCAGGAGAGGGGGATACCAACATTTATTTTTTTTTTAATAACAGGAATAAAGCAAAGTTACTGCTATAATTAACAAAAATGCATGTTTCTTTACCTTTCAGAGTTTGACAAGAAAGATCTTCCAAGAATGCCTAGGGCAGATCTTTGAAGCGTAAGACCTAAAACCCAGCTGATATGCAATAAGTGTTATAATAATGAAGAGATATTTAGTTGTTACTGTGCTTCTAAAAATGGTTCACAACCTATAAAAAATCTGAAAGGTAAACATCATTGCAAAAAAGGAAAAGCAATTTACAAGTCAGGGGCAGCCTTGGGATGTGAAGGGCAACCAGAAGGGCTTATTTACATAAACGAACAGCAATGACAAAGCTAGGGAAAATATGGGTCTGCTGCTAAATAGTTCAGGGGCCCTGTTGGCAAAGGGCAGAGAACAGCCTTCACCTTGGTCGTTGCTGGTAAGATCATCTCTCTGGAATCCCAGACCACTGAGACCAGAAGGGATGTCTGGAGTAAGAAAGACTTATCCGTGGTGGAGGAGGATCAGACTGGGAATATTTAAACTGGACATAACCAAATCCAGGGGAACTGATGGATTGCACCCATGAGTGCTGAGAGGGCTAACCAATGGCATTGCAAGACCACTCTCAATTATCTTTGAAAGGCCATAGCAGCTGGGGAAGGTTCCTAAAGACTGGAAGAAACTGATATCATGCAGTCTTCAAGAACGGCAAGGAGACAGGATCCATGGAATTAAAGGTAAGTAAATCTCACTTCATTCACAGGAAAGGTGATGGAATGAATAGTTCTCAAAACCATTTCTGGACACTGGCAGGACAAAGAGGTGACTGGGAATCATCACCACTGATTTGTGAAGGCAAAATCATGCCTGATCAACCATGCCTGCCAAAGAGAAGGCTCAGGAGGGATCTCATGCATGTGTTTAAATACCTGATGGGAGGTTGTAAAGAAGACAGAGCCAGACTCTTGTCAGTGCTGCAAAAGGCAATGGGCACAAACTGAAATACAAGAAAGTCCATTTAAACATAAGAAAAATACCTTTTACTATGAGCATGGTCAAACACTGGAAAAGGTTGCCCAGAGAGTTTACAGAGTCTCTGTCCTTGGAGATATCAAAAACCTGACTGAACGTGGTCCTGAGCAACCCACTCTAGGTGACCCTAGTTTAGAATCATAGAACCATAGAATAGTTTGGGTAGGAAGGGAGCTTTACAGATCACATAGTCCAAACCCCCTGCCATGGGCAGGGACACCTTTCAATAGATCAGGTGGCTTAAAACCCGGTCCACCCTGACCTTGGACACTTCCAATGATGTCACATCCACAACTTCTCTGGGCAACCTGTTCCTCTGTCTTGCCACCCTCACTGTAAAAAATTTCTTCCTTATGTCAAATCTAGGTCTATCCTTTTTCAGTTTAAAACTGTCGCACCTCGTCCTGTCTCTACAGGCCTTGGTAAAAGTGTCTCTCCATCTTTCTTATGAGCCTCTTTTATATATTGAAATGCTGCTGTAAGGTATCTCTGGAGCATTCTCTTTTCCAGGCTGAACAGCCCTAACTCTTTTAGCTTTTCTTCAGAGGAGAGGTGTTCCAGCCCTCTGACCACTATTTTCATGCCCCTCCCCTGGACCTTCTCTAACATGTCCACGTATTTCTTGTGCTGGGGACCCTGGAGCTGGATGCAATACTCCAGGTGGGACGTCACGAGGATGAAGTAGAGGGGTAGAATCACCTTCCTGGATGTGCTGGCCATGTTTCTTTTTATGCAGCCCAGGATACAATCGGCTTTCTGGGCTGCAAGCACACATTGCTGGCTCATACCAATTTTTCATCCATTAGTATCTCCAAGTCTTTCTTTGGCAAGGTTGCTCTCAATCCATTCATCCCCCAGTCTGTACTGATATTGGGGATTGCCACTACCCAGGTGCAGGACCTTGCACTTGGCTTTGTTGATCTTCGTGAGGTTCACACAAGCCTACTCTTAAAGCCTGTCAGGGTCCTTCTGGATGGCATTCCTTCCCTCTAGAGAATCAACCGCACCACTCAGCTTGGTGTCATCTGCAGACTTCCTGACGGTGCACTCAATCTCATTGTCTATGTCGTTGATGAAGATATCAAATAGCATCGGTCCCAGTGTGGACGCTTGAGGGAAACCCCCCTTTGAGCAGGGGAGGGTTGGACTAGATGGTCTCCAGAGGTGTCTCCAACCTCAGCTATGCTGTGATTGTATGATTCTACATTTCTTTGTGTAAGTTATTCCACTTAACTTCTGTAACTGGCACGCAGCAGCCTGGATCCTTTAGCAGATGGATTCTTGTAAGTCAGGAGTGGTTAGTAGTTGCAGTACCCTATAAATGCAATGTTTGGTGAAGAAGAGAAGAGAGAGAAGAGAAGAGAAGAGAAGAGAAGAGAAGAGAAGAGAAGAGAAGAGAAGAGAAGAGAAGAGAAGAGAAGAGAAGAGAAGAGAAAGAAGAAGAGAAGAGGAGAAGAGAAGAGAAAGAAGAAGAGAAGAGGAGAAGAGAAGAGAAAATAGAGAAGAGACGAGACGAGACGAGACGAGACAAGACGAGATGAGATGAGATGAGATGAGATGAGATGAGATAAGAAGAGACGAGAAATCCCCAAACACACAAATATCCTTTGGAAGTTCAACAGAATTAAAGATCCAACAGATTTTAGATAATAAGATTTGGATAATCTTGGAACATAATTAATCAGTATCTTGTAAATGCATGCAGAGTTGTTTTGCCTTCTTCCTTAAGTGATTTTCTTTATCAGTGAATAAAAAAACCCTGGACTGTTCCTTCAGTTGTCTTTATATCTACAACCTATTCATTTACTTGACCTCTCGCACTGCCAGCAAAATGAGTTTTGTCTCCTTTTTAATTTTCTTGCTATTAATATGATCAGAACTGTGGTTTCGGAGGAGCAGGAAGAAATTTTCTAGTTTTTCACCATGTCAGTTGACAGAGAATTTATTCCTTTGTGACTTGCTTATTTGCAACTGAATTTGCTATGATAAATGCAAAAGTCTTAAGAATGTAAAAAGTTACAGAATTCTGTGTAGGACTTCATGTGTTCAGGCACCATGTTATGAAGAGCTGTTTGTTTAGTAAAGCAAGGTTGGGAAGAGGAAATGCTGCAGTACCCGCTAACCAAGTTCACTGTGGCACCTTTCTTCCTTTTCATTGCATTCATTCTTCCATCAATTTGTGAATTTATCTGTTGCCGCTGTTGCCAAACAGAATACTGCACGAGTGTGAGACTGATGTCAAGCCATAATTTCTGTGAAATTCCCAATAGTTAATCATTGTTCCTTTAATTTTTCATAGGCCTGTATATAGCTGCTAAATTATTCAAACATGTTTGTTTTCCAGATCTCAGTATCTCTTTTACGGAGGTTTTGTCAAAAGAACTGAAATGTGATCTATTACCAGAAACCTGATACTGCGTAATCATTAGATGGGGTTGGCAAACCTATTCAAAACATTAAGGTAATTCTGGATTTTTAACCATTGCCAAGAACAGAATATTCTTGAGACAGTGAGGATATATGCTCTCTTAAAAAAAAAAAAAAAAATCTTCACATAACAATTTGAGAGCCTGAATTTCTTATTATGCAAGTATTAAGATATTTGTTATGTAGAATTCTGTTAATTGTAATACTCCCTGTCTTTTCCTGCTTTACCTTACTGATGTTGCATTAAAAATCATGTCTGCTTTAAAATACACTCAGTTTAAATACTGCAGACAATCCTATGAGACAAGATAATGCTTTCTGAGCTAGAAAAGTTTAGTTCGCTTTTGTATTTCAGTAACATGATTTAACAGATAGCATAAAAAAATTGTGCAGAGGTAGGTGCTCTGGATTTTTTTGTGAATGAAATTAAATGACCTCTTAGCACAAATTGTACTTAAAAGCCAATAAAGACATGCCAAGTGATAGAACATTTTATTTAGTTGATAAATTAATTTTGTGTGGAAAACTTTAGATTTGCCTATTAAAGATCTTGCTGAAATAAATTCAAGTTAGTTCTGTTGACTACAGATCTGGACTTTGGATGTGGTCCACAAAAATTTGCACTTCCAAATGACTGCTATGAATGTTTGTAGATTAATTGCCAGGAGTACTGTGATAATGAGTATGCTTTGGTCTAGTTGAAAACAAGCTTCTATCTAAGGCGCAGTAGAAGATTGCTGGCAATACCAATCCTGCTTTCTATCTTATTGGAGTTACTTCTACATTATGCAATGCAGGTGCCTGCATATTGTATAGCCTCTGCAAATGATGCTTGGTTCTCCAACACTGTTTTTCCATTGCTAGCAAACCTGCAGCTTTGTTTAAGAAGCCCTTCAACTTTCACTGAACAGCCTTTTTCAAGTTATTTTTCTTAAACATCACAAATTCCTCCGAGTTAAAACTATTTAACAGAGCAATTCAGTTCCTCATCTTTGCTAATAATCACCTACTCTTGCCTTTTATTTCACTTTCCAGGTTATTTATTAGGTCCCTCAGGTGTACCTGGCTTCCCTGCCAAATGGATGATCTTAGTCTTTTTATGCATAATGCTGTGGAAGAATATCTGTTACAAAACCCAGTTAAAATGTGTATAGGTATAGCTACAGCTATAGCTATAGTCATATGCATATGTATGACCACAAAAATTGTATCTTTATCTGTGTTGCATTTTATTGTATATATTTGTATATATGAGCTACAAACATCAGGAAGCTATTCCAGAAACACTGCTTGTGATTTATTTTATAGGAGGTTTCCCCTGCTGTTATTCAGGAAGTTTCCACACACATTAGACTACTGTAAGTAACAGTAAATTTTCAGCTAACCTTTAACATGCAACTGTTTGGCATTTATACAGGAGTCATGCTTTGGATAAAAAAATTTTGACAATCTGTCCTTGGCATCCTGAAACTTACAAAGCAGTGATAGTTCTCACTAAGTGGGTGTCTGACCTTCTTCTAAAAACTCTCTTCTTCAGAGGAAATTATGAAGTTTATAATAGGATGTCTCTCAGGATTAGCAGTATTCTATAGAAAAAAATGTTATAAGTGTAAAAGCAGGATATACTCAGTATGGCAGGTCCTAATTCAAAATCTTGATTCTCCTTTTTAAGTTTTGCTTTTCCCTGTAAACATAATCTGAAATAATATGTAAATTTAACTCTTTGGAGAAACATTTTTTAGACTTCACCAACTTTTGTGTGTCACAGAAAGTATTTGTGAAAATATGAGCTGAAAGAGGAAGTTTACAAAAAAAAGGCATTATAAATACTGTATATTATTTAATAATATCTAAAAAAGAAGTCATGACATTGGCAAAAAGTCAATCAAAAGGAATTCTGGGAAAGTGAACACAAAAGGAAGAAAAGAAGAACAGAATCACCCCCTAAGCAAAATCATTATCTAAAGGCATAAATGCTTTGAAGCTTCTGATTTCGTTGTTGCACTCCTTGGGACTCCTCAGTGAAGGAAAGTAATTGACAAACCAGAGAGGCCCAGGGGAGGCCACTGGGACAGCAGGGCTGGAGCACTCGCCCTGTGAGGAGAGGCTGTGGGGCCAGGGCTGGTTCAGCCTGGTGCAGAGGCATCTCCTAGGCATCTAACTGCACCTCGGTGCCTGTGGGGAGGTGATCAAGAGGACAGAAATGGACTCTTCACAGTGATATGGGGTGGGAGATATGGGAGGTAACGTCATCAGTTAGAATGGGGCTAAGATGAAAAAAAGAAGAAATTCACCTTGATGATAATTAAACATTGAGTCAGGTTGCGGACCCTCTGTCCTTGGAGGTTTGCAAGACATGAGTGGTCAAAGCCCTGTACTTCTCTCTCTGAATTAAATGTGCTCTGTGCAGGAGGTTGGTCCAGAGACCTCCTGAAGCCCTTCCAACCACAGAAACTTGATTGTTATCTCCTATGGCCTTATCCCTCTGGTGAGTGTTTCTGACTCTCTGACACCATTATTTTATGCTGGGTGCTGTCTTTGGGTGAGGGGGCACTTTCATGGCCATTGCTTTACATGGGCAATGCAATGCCACCAGCAGGACCTGCAGGGGACTGTGACAGCTGCACAGCGTGACAGCTGCACAGCGTGACAGCTGCTTGGGATGGACACAGCTTGTCTTAGGACCTAAATACAATGATGACAGGTATTTCAAATTAAATTTAGTATAAATAATTTCTAAATTACATGTAGAGTTATGCTTAAATTTATAAATAAATATATACATTATTTTTAAAAATAATTCAACCAGGATATCTACATAAAAGTCAGGAAATCAAGAAATATTTGCATCAGTGGGCTAGCTATGACAGCTGTTATAATACTGGAGAAAAATTTCCAGTTTCTAGAAGTGTTGTGGTGCTATATAAAATTTTGTACTCTTCTTACATTTGATAATATTTCTGTAGAAATCTAAATACATATCTGGGGAAAAGTGGTTTTTAATTTATATTTATTCATTAGGAAGGCTGTTTCATATGCCATGTCCTTCAACATGTATCAGAAAAAACACTCTCAGACTTCTTCATATTAAAAAGAGTTCTGTAATTTTTCCCATTTCAGTTTCACTTTGGTATAAATTAAATTTTCTTGGAAGTATTTCTTAATCACAAATATTGTTATCTAAGGAGAAATATGCAAAAGGCAGCAAAAGGGATTTAAAGAGAGTTAAAAGTTTTATTACAGTTTAAAACTAAGAAATATCTTTCATTTATGCTTTGCCCAGTCTTCCACTTTAGGTTCAAATTATGTCAGTCTTTACAGCCATCCACACAAATTCTGTTTATACGTCATGACCATGAGTGCCTTTTCAGAATAAATGTTAGCAGGACAAAACACATTTTTTGTAAGTATCACCAATTTGGAAATTTTCAATAATTCTATCTTTATGATTGAGGCTGTCCACAGTAATTGAAAAGTACTTAGATTCTTAATTTGTTTAGCCTTAGTTAACAACCCTACCCCTTATTTTTTTCTGTAACAGTAGAAATACAGATATTTGCAGTCCTCAGAAAAAGCTAAGCAAAGACAGCAAAATAGAGTTCTGTGTTTTCTTGCAAAAATAGTCAGAAGTGGTGTGAGGATTTTGAAAACAGATGTCTTATATCAAAATTAAATATTTTTCCTTTGCATTTCATTCTTGTCTTTCTTTTGGCACTTGTGAAAAATTATATGTAAGAAAGACAGATATTTTATTGGTATGTGATGAGCCAAAACCATTGCATTCTACTGAAATATTAGTTACCTTGCCAAAACATTGGCAGAGTTGGTGGGATGAATCAGAAACACACTCTGAAATAACAGCATCAAATGCATTTTTTTCAAAGTGTTTTCGTTATCTTTTAATTAGTATCATTGCTATTGTATACGGGAGAGAAAACTAAAAAGGAAATAACAATAGGATCTAAGGAAACAGATTGTATGTACATGCACACATAACTTTTTACTTGTATGTGAAAGCTTATAAATATGGATTTATGCGTTTGGATTTCTGCCTCATCCACATGTAAACGTTACTAAAGTTTTCACATCCTATGTAATGTGATATAGCCCTTCAAATACAGAGGTATTTATAAAGATTCATGGAAAGTACAATCAGATAAGAGAGTGTAAGTATTTTTATGCTAATATAACATTTTCTATTGAAATATACCAGCATTCTTTACAATATAAAATCATACTCTAGTTGGAAAATTCAATCTGGCACCAAAATCTTCTTCTAGTAGGTCCAAAATTCCTGAGTTTATGACCTGTGTCTGTTATGACTTAAAGTGACAGATTAGGCTTTCAGATAAAAAATCAGATGGCTCACACTGCTTAGTTTTATTTCATACTTGCATATTAAGACAGCCTTTTATAAATGAACATGTTCTAGGGAACGAAAGTGCTAGCATTTTATTTTATAATCCATAATCTCTGTTTAGAAAAACAACTCTGAAAAAAAGGAACTGCTAAAAATAGTTGTATTTTTACCACATTAACAACATAAATTAACAGCTATGTTGTGCAGCTTGATTGAGCTGTACTCTCCCATAAGTCAGCTTGGAGTCAGGTATATAGGGAAACTAAGCATTCTGGRGAGGCATAATCTCCTTCTCTAGTAAAGTCTTGGGCTAGTATTGCTCTACACCAAAGATTTGACACGGTCACTGGAATCGCAACAGCAGAAGTCAGTGAAAAGTAGACCTTCCTCCGCTGCAGAGTAATTGATCATGTCCTCCCTGTACTTCTGATAAGTTTTTGGCACACTTGGCTTGGCAGCCAAAGCCATTGTGTTTCCCTTGTTCAGCTGCACACTTGGATGGCGTTTTCATTCTTCTCCATGCACAGCTGTCTGGTATTTCTTGCCCTGTACACGTCCCACCATATGCACATGTAGAACAATTCTGCTCTCAGCAAAATATCTGTGAACAGAAATCTGAGATGTGTGGGGACAGGAACAGGAACATGGTAAAGCCTTCAAAACTGTGTTTAAAAGCCCTACAGCAGAATTTAACTTTGATTTGTCGCAGGGCAACTATTTGTAGTAAAGAGTTTAAAATAAAGACTTATGGTGCAAGTGCCTTTAAAATCACCACTGACTCTAGGAGAGCCTCTTGAGCTGCTGCTCTCACTCCTGTGGTAGGGGGCTCTGAGGAAGTCTGTGTATACATCCTCCCCTTGGTAGCATTTGTACCCGGATCACCCTGTTGACACTGGGATTTGCTCTATATCATGTTAGACCCATTTCCAAGGACATGGGTTCATAGGTATGGTTCTAGCTAGAGGGAATAGCTATAACTGCTATACCCTTTTCAGAGTGATTTTTCATTGATTGCTGTAAGGAGGGACTTTCTCTGTAAACCTGGAAATCCTGGTCTCAGAAAGAGTTTCATAATTTCTTTCCTTCTGTTCTTGAACTCTTATAAAGCAAGAAGAAAAAATGTGGGTTCTTGCTCATCTTGTGCAYGCAGACGATACTAATATATCTCTAATAGCCTATAGTCCATATACTGCATTAATGTCTGTGGACATCTTTGGAGAACATGTAACCAGTTGTGGTTTTTGTTTTTTTAATCTGGTTTTAGAGCTTCCTCTGAAATCTTTATTAACACCAATATTACTCTCACTAGTTTAAAATTGCTTTAGATATTAGTCATCGTCATACCTTTTTCTCAGCAAGAGAGGTTTTGTGTAAGAAATCAGCACCGTATAAGAATTTTCACAATAATGAATTACTGTTGTGTAGCCACAGAATAATTTTAGCTGGTAGGAACCACCTGTGGCCCCTGGTATGACATTCTACAAGGCCACCTTAAATAAGGTTGCTTGGGGCCAGTCAAGTTCCCAATGTCTCTGAGGATGGAGATCCCTAGTCTCTCTGAACAACCTACTTATTACTTCCTACTAAAAAGTTATAAACTGTCAGCATTTGCTCTCTTTGTATCTCATTCTCTTGAACACACTGTGCACCTCTTCAGTGCCTGGACATGCATATCAATCACTCTTTAAATACGGGAGAAATAACATGAGAGAATTTTGCCCTCTTTTCTCTGAAGGCAAATACTGTGGCTTCTACTTCTGAGTTTTGCATTGTGGAAGAAACTCCAAGTCTAACATTCCAGGCCAAGGTCCGTGAAATAAGTAAGGATTTTTTCCAAGATGAGACCATTCACTCAAAATATACATGGACCTTATATAATTAGATGTTCAAAGAAACATTTATATTTGCCTCAGAAACATTTATATATGCCTCAGAAAGGCATGACTTTATGCCAAAGAAAAGCTAATGCTACTTTAAATACTGAGTAACAGTCAGTCTGGTCTGATGAGTTATATGCCACTGTTACTGAAGTGTTAAAAGAAAATTATTGTCCTGTGCACTTTAATTGTCTGCTAGAGGAAGATGTAGTCAGCTCAGGGTAGGACATTCTGTATTTGGGCATACGCCATTGCTTCTGTGTGTCTAATAGCATCTTACTTTACCATGCTGTCTCTGATTTATTTCCTCCTCTAACCTTTCCCCTGCCACCCTGAAAAAGCTCAATAAAATATTTCCTCCTCATTTTTTAAGTATATATAATTTTTGGTACTTCTACTTTATAGGACTCCCTTCCCTATTTAAATCTTTGCACTCAAACATCACCAGCATTTTTCTTCCACCTTGCTACCCAGCCTTGTAATACTTTTGCATGCCAAGATTTGACTAAATTATTTTAAACTTGTTTTTTCCATATTTCTTTGCTCTGCCTTAAAAATATTTTTCGTAATGTTGCTCTTAAGGTGATTTTGTGTTCCTGCTCCTCTAGGCACTTCATTCGTATGATAAATCCATCACTTGTTTCTTGACTTACAGCATCAAACTGCTTATTTTGATCTCAGAGCTCTACATATGCTTTCTATGACACATATCACAGATCTTCTTTTATCCCACTTCCCTCTAATTTTGTTTTTCAGATACTTTTTCTCTAGCTTTCCTCATTTGTTTACCTTGTATTTTCTATTTTCAGTTTGGCTAGCATGCATTATTTTTGCCTTTGAACATTGTCTGTATATAAAAAGTTGTTTGTTTATGATAATTTTGTTTTCCATTTCAAATAAGTTTTTGACAATGTGTGTAAGTGACTTATTCATCTTTTGCTTTTGAGGTGACTTTTTTTAACCTAAGGATATATGGAGTGAGTGAGATTTTTAGATCCCTAAAAAGATTTAAGTTTACTATCCTATGGTAGAGCAAGTATATATATTCCTTTGATACCGATGCTTTCAAAAATACAGTGTTAACATTTCCCCTTTATATATTCTCTCAGGTAGTTTTGAGTTCATTTGTAAAAAGAACTTATTTGCAGCTTTAGTGTTTGCTACATAAACAGCTGCTGCCATTTTAGCTGTTCCTCCATTTTATTTTGGTGTTTAATAACCCACAAAACCTATCAATCAATTGCGTTGTATAGATGGATGTCACAATCTTATAGTATTTTACCTTTGGAGTATCTCTTGGAAGCAAGTGAATCTTTTAAATTTATGTGGAAATGTAATTTCTTTTCAGACAGCAACACTTTTCTATTACCCAAAAATACATCAAAAGGCTTTTTGCAAACAGAAGGGTGGAATAAAAATTGATGTAAAAGGTTCCATAAAATTGGACAGAGAACCTGCAGTTAAAGCAGCATGAAAAAGAGGAAAAATTACTATTAAAGATTGGGAGTCCCTGGTGACTGCCAACCAAAAAAAAATCATGTTGATAACATCAGTGGTAACATCAAGAGATCTTGCTGAATATAAATAGTTGGTCTGTCACCAAAAACCTTTGACAGTGACATCTATATAATATCTGGATGGAAATTCTATTTCTTGTTAGAGGCTTTTGGATTTTTAAAAAGTATCGTGATTCCAAATAGGAACAGAAATTCAAAGCCTTTTTTGCGTTTTGAGGCAAACTGAAAAACAAATACTTTACAAGTGATAACCTTTAAGCAAAGTTATGTCTGAGAGTTTAAAGTATTCCCACTGCTCGCAGCCTTTTGGTTTCACTTACAGCTCCCCTGACAAGCCACACTATGAATTTTAGAAGCCCAGATTTTCTCCTCTGACCAGTGCTTCTGAAGCACTGTAATATTTTTAAGATGTCTATCTTTGCTTTTTCTGACTTCGTCACTGAAGTTCTAGTTGAATCTTCCTTCCTCAGATCTTTGTTTCTTTTACTCAGCATTTTGGGTTTGTATCATATAACATATAATCATGTAATCCATACAATCACACAACATGTAGCCATCAATATCAGAGGGACAAATGGCAGTCTTTACTGTAAATGAAAAAGCTTCCTCATTCTAACAGAATTGACAGTTTTATATTTGCACATTATATACATTGTACATTATATATGTATATTTATGTCTTTATACACAAATTATATTTAGCTATTTATGTTTAGACATATCATCTATATTTCTATCAAAACATAAAAGCATTCCACAGTGGCTGGGGAGTGAGGACATTAAAGTCCGGATTTTTAGTCTTTAGGCAAAAAAAAAGCCACCTACACCATATGTTTGGTTGTGATGATTGTATGGCAAAAACACTTCCTTTGATACCTACAGTCTGTTAGTTTTTGTCTAAATTACTTCTTGAGACTTATACACATGTTGGCAAGATATCCAGTTAAGCATGTTTCAGGACTGGAGAAATATAATAGATTAAAGTAAATAGTTAGTACTGCTTCTGCAGGGTCTTAGGGAAGAACTGAATTTAGCAGGATGCTGATCCCAACTTCTTGCCTGTTAACATGAAATCCAAGCCCACATCATGGCTGTGCATCTCTTTAAAGACATAAGAAGCCCTCAACAAGGACATAGGTTCAACAAGGCCAAGTGCCGGGTCCTGCACTTGGGTCACAACAACCCCAGGCAACGCTACAGGCTTGGGGGAAGAGTGGCTGGAAAGTTGCCTGGCGGAAAAGGACCTGGGGGTGCTGGTCGACGGCCGGCTGAACATGAGCCGGCAGTGTGCCCAGGTGGCCAAGAAGGCCAACGGCATCCTGGCCTGTATTAGGAATAGTGTGGCCAGCAGGAACAGGGAGGTGATCGTGCCCCTGTACTTGGCACTGGTGAGGCCGCCCCTCGAATACTGTGTTCAGTTTTGGGCCCCTCACTACAAGAAGGACATTGAGGTGCTGGAGCGTGTCCAGAGAAGGGTGACGAGGCTGGTGAAGGGTCTAGAGAACAGGTCTTATGAGGAGCGGCTGAGGGAGCTGGGGTCGTTTAGCCTGGAGAAGAGGAGGCTGAGGGGAGACCTTATCGCTCTCTACAACTATCTGAAAGGAGGCTGTAGAGAGACGGGTGCTGGTCTCTTCTCCCAAGTAACAAGTGATAGGACGAGAGGAAATGGCCTCAAGTTGCGCCAGGGGAGGTTTAGATTGGATATTAGGAAAAATTTTTTCACTGAAAGGGTAGTCAGGCATTGGAACAGGCTGCCCAGGGAAGTGGTGGAGTCACCATCCCTGGAGGTGTTCAAAAAATGTGTGGATGAGGTGCTTCGGGACATGGTTTAGTGGGCATGGGTACTGGGTTGATGGTTGGACTCGATGATCTTAGAGGTCTTTTCCAACCTTAATGATTCTATGATTCTATGATTCTATGATTCTATAGCTTGTAACTGCAAATGTGCAAGCTCTGTGTTTCATCGTTCATGACACTAAATATTTCTAAAGTTTGAAAGAAAGACAAATTTCCCAGTTTTTGCTTAAGATAGTGATTTCCACAGGCTTAAATATAATTAAACTTTCCCCTTTAGACTCAGAACACATAATTTTTATAGTGGAAATGAAAGACATATAAGATTACAAATTTTTACAAGCTATTATATTTAAATTTCTCAATAGTATTTAAAAAGGTGAAAAAGTTCAATATCCTGTATGACTTGGCAGAACCTTCACATCTGTGACCATTTTAGTGGATTTTAGTGTGTGTGAGTTTTGTATGTATGATTTTGGTGAAATTATCAGTATATTCTTCCTGATCTAAGAAGAAAAAAAGTCCCTTCTAAGTGTTAGAAAAACTGTTAAGCACATATGTTCATGCCTGAGCACAAGCCCTTAACAGATATAAATGTATTTTTATAAACATGATCAAGTTTCAGGGTATAAGTCCATTTTTCTTTTTGGATGAGAAACTTTTAACAAGGACAGGATCATAGAATGGCAGGACCCCAGAATAATTCAAGACTTCTAGATACCATCTAGTCCATTCTCCTGCCCAAAGCAGAGTCAGTTATGAAGTCAGATCAGGTTGCCCAGTCTGGTACTCCATGATTGCTCATTTTATACTTTCTTCTATCTTCCTATCTTCTCTGAAGCCACCTCAATAGGTAAGTCTAGGTGTGACGCTTGTTTGATTCAGATGATTTTGCGTTCTCATGAATGATGATCTTCCTACCTGAGAAGTCAGAGATGGTCTCAAACTTAGCAGAGTTACTGCTTGAGTCTGTGAAACAAATTTGTATTAATTATGATATTTTGAAAACAGGTATATGGTAGAAATGTTTTTCAGCTGATGAGCTTGGCCTGGAAGTATAAAATAATACTGCTGAAATAAATATATATTTTTAGTTTAAGAAAACATCTTATTAGCTATCAGTGGCCATACTCTACAGCATGAAGCCTCGTGTCACTTGTGAAGATAAAGGAAGTAACAATTAATAAGTATTTGAAGGAGAGGATTAAGGTGGAGGACCAGATTGTGAGAAGAGATGAAGATAAGGATGAAGAGACTTGAAGATGAAGACAAACAAGGTTTTTGATGCCAGTATTGACAAAGATGTGCATGCGAACAGGAGCGAGAGGAATGATTTTAGCTACAACTTCTGGGATTTCCTAAAGGAAGAAGGCATAAATGGCACATGGAGGTGGGATAAAAAAGATATGATGGATAAAGCTGTATTTAAAACAAGTTTGATATTAGTAACTGTAAGTGTTGAGATACCTCGCGCTGTTGTTAATTGGTGTTGAGATGTGAAGGTGAGTTGTACTGAAAATTTAAATTGATGGGATGTCTGAAAGGGTGTTTCAATTGTAGCAGGGTTCAGAAATAGTTTTATTTTTACACAGAAATGTGGTGAGATTGATTGTTTGTATTATTTGATGCATTTTTTTTCAGCCCGCCCCTGACATTCATTTTTAAGAACTTACGCAAAAGGGGAAACTATAAAATCAGCTGTGGGTTGCTAGTGCTAGGGCGGAAAATGACAAGACCAATTGTTGAAAAAGAAGTGGTGTTACTGTAGAACAATTTAAGTTACAGTTTTATGATATGTCTTGCTTATTGGTAGCTAGGAGGTAAGTATTAGTAAATGAAAGACTTTCAAAGATGAAATTTCTTGTGCATTTACAGAAAAGAAAGACCACAGTCTTTTTCCACAGCCTGCAGAAAATGGAAATTTGTGTTACATAATAAGTAGCAGGAAATATTTTTTTAACTATCTTTGGATACTTATGCTTAGTTAGTAGACAAAAAGACAACCAAAGGACTCTTTCAGACAGTTGAACTGTTAGACATCTCAGTGTGATGTGTCTGTATACACAGGTATCTTTGCAGATAGGGCTTGTTTGTCATTCTGAAAAGCTCTTCTGTCATTTTAATGGGCTTTGCTAAGGCTGTGTATTGATTTGATCATGACCATAAATTAGTTATTAGCATGGGGAATAAACAAGAGGACTTAGAAACGTGCACGCACCTGCAGGATTACAATCTTATTGGCATCACGGAGACGTGGTGGGATGGCTCCTATGACTGGAGTGTTGGGATGGAGGGATACAGACTCTTTAGGAAGGAGAGGCAGGGGAGATGAGGAGGGGGTGTCGCCCTCTATGTCAATGATGAGCTGGAGTCCATGGAGCTCCACCTGGGGATGGATGAGGAGCCGACTGAGAGTTTATGGGTCAGGATTAAAGGGAGGGCAGGGACAGGTGACATTATGTGGGGTTCTGCTACAGGCCACCCAACAAGGAAGACCGAGTGGATGAGGCCCTCTCTAGACAGATAGGAGCAGCCTCACGTTCACAAGCTGTCCTGGTTTCGGCTGGGATAGAGTTGAATGTCTTCCTAGAGCTATGTTTTGGATTTAGCATRAGAAGAATGTTGATAACACACTGGTTTTAGTTGTTGCTAGGTAATCTACTACTCAATGACTTTTCAGCTTCCCATGCTCTGCCAGGTGCACAAGAGGCTGGGAGGGAGCATAGCTGGGACAGCTAGCCCAGCTGGCCAATGGGTATTCCATACCATGTGACGTCATGCTCAGTATATGAATGGGAGGCGGGGGTCCAGGAAGCAGCGATCACTTTGGCCATTTCTCAGCGGGTGGTGAACAACTGCATTGTGCATCACTCTTTTTGTATATTGTATTATTAATTTATTATTATCATTGTTATTAGTATTATTCCTTCCTTTTCTGTTCTATTAATCTGTCTTTATCTCAATCCACAAATTTTTTTTCTGGTTCTCTCCCTGTCCCACTGTGCGGAGGGGAGTGAGCGAGTGGCTGTGTGGCATTTGGCTGTCTGCTGGGTTAAACCACTACAGTCCTTTTTTGGCGCCCAACGTGGGGCATGAAACGTTGAGACAACGACACATGTGACCCGAGTGTGTTAAAACAAATTTGTTATAAGCATTCATTATATCAGTTTAGTAGTAGCTGGTCACAATGTTGGGTTATTTGCTCTCGGAGTTGTTGGGTCTGTTCTTGGAGTTCTGTTATGTAGCACCTTATTGGCTGCACGTACTGCTGTTTGCCAGTATTTCTGTGGGGTTTGTCATCTATGGGAGATGGATTAAGGCTATCGTTTTGCTGTATTGTGTAACACTGGCTTATGGTATGATAAAAGTATTGGTCATGAGATTGTACTCAGGACTGCCGTCACCCCTGTACTTCGGGGGCTATCTCTTGGAAACTATTAATAATTACACTTTTTACCTCTTCTCCTCGGAGAGACAATTTACGGTGGAGACAGCTTCCTTCACCTTCCCCTTCTTCTCCGGACTGATTACCATAGCTCTTGAGGATTTTGAATACCCTTGGGATGTTCAAACCAGCATGTTCCTAGTGCTATGTCTCCTGAATGCATTTCAGGCCTTGTTTAAGGTTAAACAACTATTTAAGAATACCAGCCAGAGATCTGTCCCGAGGTTGGATGGTTATGAGTGGCAGGGTGTGTGGGATAGTATGGGCAAGTGCCTAGGACAGTGGTCACCTCCAGTGTTTTGGAACTTCACCCCTGAACAAGTGCAGAATCCTGAAAAGCTAGTAAAATATTTGGAGAAAGCATGCTGTCACCCTGGCAATTCCAGAGAGACACAAATCACTGCAATGTGCTGAGGCCTAGCCCATGCCTACCGAGCCCTGTTCAACACTATTCAGAACCCTCAAGGGAAAGAGAAGGTCTCCAGATCTGATGACAAAATGACAGGCACTGCGGCCACTCCAACCACCACAACGGGCACTGCGGCCACTCCAGCCCCTGCAACAGGTACTACAACTGAACCAGAGGACCAACCCGTGCTATATCAGTCACTCCTATACGTAACAGGAAATCTTGGAAGTGAAAGTCATGTCGTTTAGAAAGGAATGATGGAAAAGCAGGGCCATCACGAGGAGGGGAAGAGGAAGAGGAAGAACTCATAAATGAGACAGAAACCACCCGATCGCTATCGTTGAGTGAGTTGTGAGACATACGAAAAGATTTCAGCCATTGTCCAGGCGAGCACTTTGTCACCTGGCTGCTCCGATGCTGGGATAATGGGGCCAGTAGCCTGGAATTAGAGGATAGGGAAGCCAAACAGCTGGGATCCCTCTCTAGGGAAGGGGACATTGACAAAGTGATTGGACAAGGGGCACAAGTCCTCAGCCTCTGGAGGTGACTCCTGTCAGGCGTGAAGGAAGGGTATCTCTTTAAGGAAGATGTTATATATTGCCCAGGCAAATGGACCACTATGGAAAGAGGTATCCAGTACCTGAGAGAATTAGGCGTGCTGGAGGTAGTTCATAGTGACTTGGACAACCCACAAGCACCCAAAGATCCAGATCAAGTTCAGTGTATGCGACCCATGTGACGGAAGGTGGTATAGAGCACACCAGCATTGTATGCCAGTTCGTTGGCAACACTGTGCTGGAAAGAGGAAGAAGCACCAACGGTGGATGATGTGGTTGCCAGACTCTGGGAATATGAAGAAACTGTCTCTTGCTCCCTTGTCTCGGCTGTGGAGAAACTGTCCCGGAAGGTCCAGCAACTTGAAGAGGATATGTCCTACTCTCTACCTGTTCGGACCAGTATCTCAGCCATTAGGAGTCAGCGTTCTCAAGAAAGAGGATATAGAAGGTACACACCCCGGGGCACCCTGTGGTTTTACCTGCATGACCACGGAGAGGACATGAGGAAGTGGGATGGAAAACCTACCTTGACCCTGGAGTCACGGGCCCGTGAGTTGCAGGGAAAACAATCACAAAAGGGGATTCTCCCAGAAAAATTGCTGCTTCAGTTTTCACAAAAAACCTGTCTCACGACGGTCCAGTTTCCAGTGAACAATTCCCCAGGCAGAGTAGAAGGACTCATTTTATTTCAGATTGTAATGAAGAAATTCTTGACTCACATTTACAAGAACTGAGTAATGAGTACTATGACCAGGATTAGAGGGGCCCTGCCTCCAGCCAGGTGGAGGAAAGGGACAACCGGGTTTACTGGACTGTGTGGATTTGATGGCCTGGCACATCAGACCCACAGGAGTATAAGGCTCTAGTAGACACCRGTGCACAGTGTACTCTGATACCATCAAGCTCTGAAGGGGCAGAACCCATTTGTATTTCTGGAGTGACAGGGGGATCCCAAGAGCTGACTGTACTGGAGGCTGAAGTGAGCCTAACCGGGAATGAGTGGCAAAAGCACCCCATTGTGACTGGCCCAGAGGCTCCGTGCATCCTTGGCATAGACTACCTCAGGAGAGGGTATTTCAAGGACCCAAAGGGGTACAGGTGGGCTTTTGGTGTAGCTGCCTTAGAGACAGAGGGAATTAAACAGCTGTCCACCTTGCCCAGTCTCTCAGAGGACCCTTCTGTTGTGGGGTTGCTGAGGGTTGAAGAACAACAGGTGCCGACTGCTACCACAACAGTGCACTGGCGGCAATATCACACCAACCAAAACTCCCTGCTTCCCGTCCATAAGCTGATTCATCAACTGGAGAGCCAAGGAGTGATCAGCAAGACTTGCTCACCCTTTAACAGTCCCATATGGCCAGTGCGAAAGTCCACAGTGGACTACTGTGGCCTGAACGAAGTCACACCGCCCTGCCGTGCCGGACATGTTAGAACTTCAATACGAACTGGAGTCAAAGGCAGCCAAGTGGTACACCACAATTGATATCGCTAACGCGTTTCTCAATCCCTTTGGCGGCAGAGTGCAGGCCACAGTTTGCTTTCACTTGGAGGGGCGTCCAGTACACCTGGAATTGACTGCCCCAGGGGTGGAAACACAGCCCCACCATTTGCCATGGACTGATCTAGACTGCACTGGAACAGGGCTCTGGAACACCTGCAATACACTGATAACATCGTCGTATGGGGCAACACAGCAGAAGTTTTCGAGAAAGGGGAGAGAATAGTCCAAATCCTTCTGAAGGCTGGTTTTGCCAAAAAACAAAGTAAGGTCAAGGGGCCTGCATAGGAGATCCATTTTTTAGGAATAAAATGGCAAGATGGATGTCATCAGATCCCAATGGACGTGATCAGTAAAATAACAGCCATGTCTCCACCGACTAGCAAAAAGGAAACACAAACTTTTTTAGGCGTGGTGGGCTTTTGGAGAATGCATATTCCAGATTATAGCCTGATTGTAAGCCCTCTCTATCAAGGGACCTGGAAGAAGAAGGATTTCAAATGGGGCCCTGAGCAACAACAAGCCTTTGAACAAATTAAAAGGGAGATAGTTCAGGCAGTAGCCCTTGGACCAGTCCGGGCAGGACAAGATGTAAAGAATGTGCTCTACACCGCAGCTGGGGAGAATGGCCCTACCTGGAGCCTCTGGCAGAAAGCACCAGGGGAGACTCGAGGTCGACCCTCAGGGTTTTAGAGTCAGGGATACAGAGGAACTGAGGCCCGCTATACTCCAACTGAGAAAGAGATATTGGCAGCGTATGAAGGGGTTTGAGCTGCTTCGGAAGTGGTTGGTACTGAAGCACAGCTCCTCCTGGCACCCCAACTGCCGGTGCTGGGCTGGATGTTCAAGGGGAGGGTCCCCTCTACACATCATGCAGCCGATGCTACATGGAGTAAGTGGGTTGCACTGATCACACAACGGGCCCAAATAGGAAACCCCGGTCGCCCAGGAATCTTGGAAGTGATCACGAACTGGCCAGAAGGCAAAGATTTTGAAGTATCGCCAGAAGAGGAGGTGACGTGTGCTGAAGAGGCTCCACTGTATAATAAACTACCAGAAAATGAGAAGCAATATGCCCTGTTCACTGATGAGTCCTGCCGCCTTGTGGGAAAGCATCGGAGGTGGAAGGCTGCTGTATGGAGTCCTATAAAACAAGTTGCAGAAGCTGCTGAAGGAGAAGGTGAATCGAGTCAGTTTGCAGGGGTGAAAGCCATCCAACTGGCTTTGGATATTGCTGAGCGAGAAAAATGGCCAGTACTTTATACTGACTCATGGATGGTGGCAAATGCTCTGTGGGGGTGGTTGCAGCAATGGAAGCAGAACAACTGTTAGAGCTGCCGCATTGTGGCAAGACATTGTTGCTCGGGTAGAGAATCTGGTGGTACCAGTACAAGTACGTCACGTACTTGAGTAGGTGCTCACGTACCCAGGAGTCGGGCCACTGAAGAACATTGAAACAACCAGCAGGTGGATCGGGCTGCTAAGATTGAAGTGGCTCAGGTGGATCTGGACTGGCAACACAAGGGTGAATTATTTCTAGCTTGGTGGGCCCATGACACCTCAGGCCATCAAGGAAGAGATGCAACATATAGATGGGCTCGTGATCAAGGGGTGGACTTGACCATGGACGCTATTGCACAGGTTATCCATGAATGTGAAACATGCGCTGCCATCAAACAAGCCAAGCGAGTAAAGGCTCTTTGGTATGGAGGATGATGGTTGAAATATAAATATGGGGAGGCCTGGCAGATTGATTATATCACACTCCCACAGACCCGCCAAGGAAAGCACTATGTGCTCACCGTGGTGGAAGCAACCACCGGGTGGCTGGAAACATATCCTGTGACACATGCCACTGCCCCAAACACCATCCTGGGYCTTGAAAAGCAAGTCCTATGGCGACATTGGATTTAGTATGAGAAGAATGTTGATAACACAGTTGTTGCTAGGTAATCTACTACTCAATGACTTTTCAGCTTCCCATGCTCTGCCAGGTGCACAAGAGGCTGGGAGGGAGCATAGCTGGGACAGTTAGCCCAGCTGGCCAATGGGTATTCCATACCATGTGACGTCATGCTCAGTATATGAATGGGAGGCGGGGGTCTAGGAAGCAACGATCACTTTGGCCATTTCTCAGCGGGTGGTGAGCAACTGTATTGTGCATCACTCTTTTTGTATATTGTATCATTAATTTATTATTATCATTGTTATTAGTATTATTCCTTCCTTTTCTGTTCTATTAAACTGTCTTATCTCAATCCACAAATTTTTTTTCTGGTTTTCTCCTCATCCCACTGGGTGAGGGGAGTGAGCGAGTGGCTGTGTGGTGTTTGGCTGGCTGCCGTGTTAAGCCRCTACACAAGCCCTGGTCCTCATGGGGGATTTCAACCACCTTGATATCTGTTGGAAGGACAACACTGCAGGGCATAAGTAATCTGAGAGGTTCCTGGAATGCGTTGATGATAACTTCCTTCTCCAAGTGGTAGAGGAGCCAATGAGGAGAGGTGCTACGCTGGACCTTGCTCTCACCAGACCTTGTTCTCACCAACAAGGAGGGGCTGGTGGGGAATGTGAAGCTCGAGGGCAGCCTTGGCTGCATTGACAATGAAATGGTGGAGTTCAAGATCCTTAGGGCACAGAGGAGAGTGCAGAGCAAGCTCACTACCCTGGACTTCAGGAGGGAAGACTTTGGTCTCTTCAGGGATCTGTTTCATAGAGTGCCATGGGACAAAGCCCTGGAGGGAAGAAGGGCCCAATAAAGCTGGTTAATATTCAAAGATCACCTCTTCCAAGCTCAGGAGCGATGCATCCCAACAAAGAGGAAATCAGGCAAAAATATCAGGAGGCCTGCATTGATGAACAAGACGCTCCCGGGCATATTCAAACACAAAAAGGAAGCTTACAGAGGGTGGAAGCAAGGATAGGTAGCCTGGGAGGAATACAGAGAAATTGTCTGAGCAGTCAGGGATCAGGTTAGGAAAGCTAAAGCCCTGACAGAATTAAATCTATCCAGGGACATCAAGGGCAACAAAAAAGCTTCTATAAGTACATCAGGGATAAAAGGAAGACTAGGAAAAACCTGAGCCCTCTCTGGAAGGAAACAGGAGAGCTGGTTACCCAGGATATGGAGAAAGCAGAGGTACTCAATGAATTTTTTGCCTTGGTCTTCACTGGCAAGTACTCGAGCCTCACCGCCCAAGCCACAGAAAGCAAAGGCAGGGACTGGGAGGATGAAGAGCCGCCCACTGTAGAAGATCAGGTTCAAGACCATCTAAGGAACGTGAAGGTGCACAAGTCCATGGGACCCGATGAGATCCATCCGCGGGTCCTGAAGGAACTGGCAGGTGAAGTTGCTAAGCCACTATCCATCGTATTTGAGAAGTCATGGCAGTCCGGTAAATTCCCACTGACTGGAAAAGGGGAAACATAACCCCCATTTTAAAAAGGGAAAAAAGGAAGACCCAGGGAACTACAGGCCAGTCAGTCTCACCTCTGTGCCTCAGAATATCATGGAACAGATCCTCCTGGAAGCTATACTGAGGCACATGGAGGACAGGGAGGTGATTCGAGACAGCCAGCATGGCTTCACCAAGGCTCCTTCCTGCCTGACCAACCTAGTGGCCTTCCATGACTACATCAGTAGACATGGGAAGGGCTGCAGATGTCGTCTGTCTGGACACGGTCTCCCACAACGTCCTTCTCTCTAAGCTGGAGAGGTATGGATTTGATGAGTGGACTGTCCATTGGGTGAGGAATTGGTTGGATGGATGCATCCATAGGGTAGTGGTCAACACCTCAATGTCCAGATGGAGACTGGTGATGAGTCGTGTCCCACAGGGGTCCGTACTGGGACCAGTACTGTTTAATATCTTCATCAGTGACATAGGAATTGAGTGCACCTACAGCAAGTTTGCAGATGACACCAAGCTGAGTGGTGTGGTCAACATGCTGGAGGGGCAGGATGCCATCCAGAGGGACCTGGACAAGCTCAAGAAGAGAGCGCGTGTGAATCTCATGAGGTTCAACAAGGCCAAGTGCAAGGTCTTGCACCTGGGTCAAGGCAACCCTGGGTATCAATACAGGCTGGGGGATGAAGAGATTGAGGGCAGCCCTGCCAAGACGGATTTGGGGGTACTGGTGGATGAAAAGCTGGACATGAGCCAGCAACGTGCGCTCGCAGCCCAGAAGGCCAACTGTATCCTGGACTGCATCAAAAGCAGCGTGGCCAGCAGGTCGAAGGAGGTGATTCTGCCCCTCTGCTCTGCTCTGCTGAGACCCCACCTGCAGTATGGCATCCAGCTCTGGAGCCCTTAGTACAAGAAAACTATAGACCTGTTGGAGCGGGTCCAGAGGAGAGCCACAAAAATGACCAGGGGGATGGAACGCCTCTCCTGTGAAGAAAGGCTGAGAGAGTTGGGATTAGTCAGCTGGAGAAGARAAGGCTCCGGGAAGACCTTACTGCAGCCTTTCAGTACTTAAAGGGGACTTATAAGAAAGGTAACGACAAATTCTTTAGCAGGGCCTGTTGCGACGGGACAAGGGGTCATGGTTTTAAACTAATAGAGGGTAGATTTAGACTAGATATAAGGAAAAAAAGTGTTATGTTGAGGGTGGTGAAACACCGGAACAGGTTGCCCAGAGAGGTGGTAGATGCCCCATCCCTGGGAAACATTCAAGCCCTTCCAGCCTGATGGGGCTCTGAGCAACCTGATCTAGTTGAAGATGTCCCTGCCCACAGCAGAGGGGTTGGACTAGATGATCTTTAAAGGTCCCTTCCAACCCAAACTATTCTATGATTCTATGATTTCATAAACTAACTGCATCAGATTTTACCTGTGTGTGTGTGTGTGTACACAATTTTTTTGACAGGCATCTGCATTCAGGTCTTCCTGTTGTCTACTGAAGTGTTACATTATGGCTTATGACCTAAAACCACATAACACCGTGAAAGCAAAAATTATCATCAAGAACATTTTTTGAAAGAACAAATAAACAGATGTATCTTTAACGTGTTTTTTTCTCTATTAAACTTGCCACAGAGTCCTTTGAACCCAAAGCAACCTTTTTTTTCTTTGCCGTGGCAATCTTAGTGAAACCGTGTTTAACGTTCTTATGAAATTTAAATATCATATACTTCCTTTGCTATTTATAGGAAACTGAGAAAAACTAGGAAATTTCTAGATGGTTATCTTAGATATAAATTAATTTTGGACAGCTGGCAAAATATCCTTGGAGAGCTCAGACACTTGCCAATAGGATTAGAGAAAATCTGCTTTCCTCAGAAACTTAGTGAAAAACTAAAAATCTGAAAATCAAAAATAGATTCTGTTGTCAGAAGAAAATGCATGTTAGTTTCCATTATTTCATCCACACATTACAGTAATAGTGACTTATTTCAAGAAATTATTTAATAAATTATTTTAATATCATGAAAGTGATGAGCTATTAAAAATGTCATGCGTGTAAGTGAAAAAGAATCAGGGTACATTTCAGAACCTAAACTATCTCCACTCTAGAGGTAGTCTCCTTTGAAGTCTACATCCTGGCTACTAATATATTGAGTTATTAAAAGATGACTTTTCTTCCTTCTGTCTATGATGCTTGAAATCAGTGGTTGAACTGCACACTTTTTCGCTTTCTTAGAATTAATTGGGAAATTAGTCAACTTGAATTATATTGTTTCTGAATTCTGTTACTTTACATAGGTAGATTAATCTTAATAATATCATTGTTGACAGCATTACCTGAGAGTCAAAAGCAGTGACAACCATCCCAGTTACCTATTGTGAATAGACAGCTCTCTTTCTGTGTCTATGGAGAACATTGGCCTTCTCTGTTTTCACTTTCTTGTGCTTCTGATAGGAACCCCATATGCTTGAAAGGCCAAATGAAACTACATGAGGACAAAAATCTGCAGGATTTATCTGTTTTCTTTCCATGCATTGTATCTTCCCAAGGACAAGTGATAAATCCACTGCTTACTTTTTCATTGTCTACAGAGTTTGAAGGTGGGTGCATACACTAGATGATTCAAACAGTGCCATGAAAGAGTGCTGTAGGAGACCAGATTCATTTCCTCA
Source organism: Oceanodroma leucorhoa (assembly GCA_030449065.1). Lineage (NCBI taxonomy): Eukaryota > Metazoa > Chordata > Aves > Procellariiformes > Oceanodroma > Oceanodroma leucorhoa. The sequence goes on along the minus strand of JASVER010000126.1, from coordinate 1,954,543 downwards.
GGTTTAGCAGATTGCACAGTGAACACTTCAAAAGAGTAGGAAGAAAAACATGTCTGTTCCTTTACACAGAGTGAAAAAACAGATGACTACTCCCTTCAGCACTCTGCCCTGATGACTGCCTGTAAAGGGAGGGTGTTACATACTTTTTTCCCCAGATACCTGTAACTCCTAGATTGACTCAGAACAAACATGGCGCAGTCTGGATTATTTTTAAGATTAAAAGAAATGCTGCATCATTAGTAGGTGTAACTAAAAAGTCAGTCTCAACAAGAAATCACGCAAAGTTATGATTTTTGTTTCATAAATTTTTACCTCTGATCACTGTAATAGCTCTGTTTACATTAATTCTGGAGAATCTAGTGGGGTTTTTTCAGAGAAAATGCAGGAAAATTACTAGTGGTCTTAAAATCCGTGTGACAAACTTTCTTTGGGTGCTCTTTTTATTCATGGAAAAGAACATATATAGCAAGGAAAAGACTTAAAATACGTTTGATATTTTTCCCATCTTTGGGAAAGATAGCAAAAGTTTAGGGTTGGCTGTTTGTTTGTTTGTTTATTTGTTTGTTTCCTTTTAATTAGTTTACAGTGATGTTCTAAATAAAAAAGGAGCTGCCAAATCAAATTTTGGAACTATTTATATCATACTGGCCTCAGTGAATCTTGATTTTATGTAGAGGAAACTGATATGTACAAAACTTTATTTCGTGAAGATTTATAATTTCATTTTCCACTATGCAAAGTTAAAATGACCTCCTTAAGCGTACGGAAATGCAGCTGTCTAAGATGAAAATTAGATCTAGAAAAGGATTTCTTTTATTTCGTCAGTGCTTAAAAACAGATTATAGTGAAGGTATGGAGCAGTTATTTCCATACTAAGTGTATAAGGTCAGAAAATGTCCTTTGAGCCTAATATCATCTCTCTATAAATATATATAATGAAAAGTATAAGATCAAGGGAAATACGTGTAGTATTTCCTCACAGTGCCCTCCAAACAATCAGTGGCAGGTTTTCAAGGATTTTCTAAGGCAAAGTCACTTCTTGCAGGGACTTTTGCTCCAAAAGCTCCTCCAGCTGCTTTCTGAACCCATGAGACCTTTCAGTGCCCCAAACATTCCAGTGATGTGTTCAACAGATTAAAATATCCTTGTTACAAGAACCTCTTTCTCAATTTTTTTTTCAGACAGTTCACCTCCAAACCTTACTAGATGCATGTCTAGTTCTTGCATGGAAAGAGGTAATGAACAATCCTTTCCTGATTATATTCTGAATGCTTTGTTGGATTTTGTAGATCAGTATATTACTCCGTGGTCATTTTTTCAAGGTTGAAGGGATTTAGTCTGTTTAACTGTTTCTTTGCCTGGATGTTCTTCTGTTCTTTAATCATTCTTTCCACCTTTCTTCTCTTCTTTTTCCAAATGCATTTTATTCTTTTAAAATTAGATATTTAAATTAATTTACACTGCATTTAATCTGCTTTTTTACTGGACAGTCACAATTTTCTAAGATCCTTCTGTTACTCTTCACAACAAATCTTAATCTTCATTTACCTGAATACTATCATGAAGTCAGAAAAGCTTGTTCCTTTATATAGTTACCCTCTTTTATAAATAATTTATGAATATCTTCAATACTTACATCCCATGCACAGATTTTTCTAAGATTCAGCTCTTCTTTGTTAATTTTTCTATACTATGGAAAGGTTAAGAAACAAGAAACACAAACAGAAAAGGAATGGTTTTCGAGAGGAGAATGCAGGTAGTCAAAGAAATGTCATTGCCCCAGCATATGACAAAAGTATATAGTGCGTTTTGCTATAGATGTAAGAACGGACAAAGTAACAGGCTTACTATTTGCAAGGCATTTAATTTAATACAGAACAATATTCTACTTTTAAACATTAATATTTTACACTGTAAATGTATTAAAACAGAAAATGTAAAATACATATATGTCAGTATAGTGTACTTGTTCTAGAGTAACACTGCAGGGATCAGTGCCTAGTTTTCATGTAGTTTAGTTTCTTTATCGGTGTTCTAGGAGCAAATGCAAGTTTAAAATTTACAATGATGCAAAATTTGACAGAATAATAAATATTTAACTCAATAATATAATGCAATCTATGTAGCAAAGGAGTAGCAGAGAGTATCAAAAGGGTCCTTTGCAAGTCTGATTATGGATGATGGGAGTGGAAGTATGGACATAACTGTGCCATGGTAGGTCCAGCAGTGGAAATGAGCACCCACCTCTGGCACCCACAGTTTTAAAAGGATGGTGGAAAATTAAGGAGATTGCAGTGGAAAGATGCAAAATCATCTGAAAGCTAGGGAAAAAAAATAGTTTAAAGTAAGATGCTTGGAGTTTTTCTGCAGACTGTCTCTGGCAATGTTCTAGACAGACAGAGATTTATTTGCGTTATCAGTACTCCAAGCCCAGTAGCAGCAGCTGGTCTGATGATTAGCCAAGCTAATAAGCCCTGCTGAGAAAAACAAAATATTATCTAACACTCAGTGCCATATTAATGCAGCCGTATGTTTGCGGGTATTTAGTTTTATTTCCCTATCTTTTAGTTACAGTACTGTGAATAGTTAGTAAAAGAGCAGCTTAGAAATCAGATGTCCTTAAAATGCCTCAAGGTGTGCATCCTACACTCTGCTTGCTTTCTGAAATCTCGGTGTAAAGTTTGGTAGGCAGCCCATTCTACAAGTAGGTAGCTGATCCGAACTTCATAGACAATGTTTTTCTCCAAATATGAAGGCCAGCATTTGCTAAACAATGATCTAAATATATTAGAAAGAATGAGAGATGACCTTTCTGTAAGAGTCCTGTTTTGTAGGATGATCCAGACTCAATTCTGCCAATTTCAGAGAGATTTAAGTTGTGCACTTCTGCTTTTTGGATTTCACATCAGGTTTTAAATCAGTCTGTATGTTCTAATAAGTAAATAAAACTCAGATGAGTGTTAGTGATTAAAGGATTATGGTACCATCATGCTAATTAATTTGATTCCCAATATGTCATTGCTTCTTGTATTCATTTATTTCTTATTGGTTATGTTCATTAAAAAGATTTATTAATAAAAAGATTATCTTCAAATCCATGCATACTTTTCTAAGATTTAGAGAAGGTCCCTAAAGGTACGTGGATTATAAAATCAGAGAGAGAAATTCCGAAATGAGTGGCCCATATGGCATGAACATTCAGCCACTGTGAGTCACTAGATATTTCCTAAACCTCTTCATAGCAATTCTTTAACTTACTAGATTAGAGTGATTATTCCATTAATTGTTTTTTGAAGATTTCACAATTCGGTAATTTGGAGTTTGGGGACCTGCCACAGGCATTCTGGGTTTTACATTCTGAGGATTCATTACTGAATTTATTCTATAAGACTGGATTTGTTAAAGAGAAGAGAAAAACAGAGGATCATGAAGAGAGCACATCTTTCACATTGGTTCCCATACTTCAGAGATACGATAGTAGGTGGAAATGTAAACCCCTATACATCTTACTACTGAGACAGCAATGACTGTTTTTTTTTTTTCCTCTAGTATTGTAACATGTGCCTCTTCAAATAGTAAAAGTAGCTGGGACTTTATGCAGGAAAGATTTCAGTCCTCCCCCTGAGTTATAGGAGTGAGTCTTATCGGATGATGCTTGTTCCTTCTGCTGCAAAAAAAGGCCCCAACACCCCAACACAGAGATTACAGAAATAGTCTCTGATGAGAGAATTCAATTTTAAACTCCTTTGGCTGGTCTCAGAAGCTTCTATGAGAAAGTGATTAATATACATGCATCATTACCTGCCTAAATCATGACTTTTTTTTTCATCATTCATTATTGAGACAGTTGTCTGTGCACAGAATATATTTTATTGGCCTTCCACTCCCATTCTCCCTTTCACTTGTGGGAAATTTTAATTGAAGAAGTTTTGCTGGATCCCCAGACATCTTTCCTATCATCTCGTCCTACAACGCACAACTCATATTCACACAAATTTTAACTCCAGTATGTATTATAAACTTAGCAAAACAATGCTTGGAGACAGCTTCGGATGTCTTTGACTTGTAGACATCTCAGCTGGTTTGAAAATACTTTTTTATTTTTGCGCTGTTGTCTGTTTCACTACCAAATGGCATGTGTTTATGCAGGCACAAGCAGCAAGGGCGGAGAAGAGATGATACTGCTGTTGAAACTTTGGAATGAAATTTGGGGAAAGAATTATGTGTACCAAATCGAGGTTTGTTCAGAGAGCTACCTGTATATACAATATTAAAAAGAAAAAGCAAAACAGAAGACAATACCTGATGCTAAGACTTCAGTCGTGCAGAGGTAGTTCAGGATTGGTCATAATGCATGTCACCCCTCTTATCACCTGTGAAAATTGTGTCAGCTTTTGAATCATCTATGACACATCTTGTGGCACATGGGAATCCCCTAGCTTAGTTAATTAACAACATCTATAAGACTCTGAAATTAATCAAATATATTATTACACAAAATGGTACAAGAAGACTTTGTAAATCTCCCTCAGCAAACTGGAGCACTGCCTATGTTTAAGGATTTAATGGTTGTATATTGTTCTTTTTTATACCTTTGCCTTTAGACAGGTATGACAAATTTTGTCTAACTGAAAATAAATCTGTCTCCTCCATGGAACCCTTAGTCATTAGTGTGTAAAAGTTCTTATAATAGTTTAATAAAACATTATTAATTCCTGTGTCATCTGCATTGATATTATTACCCTTTTCAGGTTTAATAGACTGGATCATACATATATCCTCTTCTTATAATAAAGGGATCTGCCCTTGCTTGTTTGAAATTTGTAAAATAGAAATTTACTTTCATTATAGAATATGCCTTGATTTTTCTGTATATTTTGACGGTATTGTAAGCAAGTGAACTGAATTTCCACTCTTTGCATGTAGATTTCACTGTCTTAACAGCATTGATACTTCCTGAATCTGCTCTCCCTCCCTATTTTTTGAGGTCACTGTTTTTCCTTTGATAAATATGTTTCACAGAGAAGCTCTAAATAGAAAAAATACAACATATTGTGTTTCAGAAGGATGATTCACTCTAAAACCAAAGCAGGGTATTCTGTAAGCCACATACATTATCTGAGTTAATACAAAAATGTTTTTCATAAACTTTTAATCTCTTATTAGAAATCTACTTAATCTGTGCACTCTCTAGACCCAGACGTGTTGACACACAAGTTGTGTACTTTGACTGTAAGTGATCCCACCAAATTCCTTAGGACAACTGTAGAATTATTAGACCACTGTAAGTATTTGCAGATTTGCAATATTTTCAAGTTTTACATATTTCTATTTGTTTGTATACATTGCCAAAATGTTTGCAGGAGTGGAAGTTTACAGTGTATTTACCAGTAGGCTTCACATAAATGCTGTAATCTAGAAAAAAAAAGACTGGCTAAAGGAGTGTATGCAAAGTGTGGTAATATACAAAATTAAAATGATGTAATAGTTGCCACAATATTGACCACTCTTATCAAACTTTTCCATAATCATTTGGGGATAGGGAGGCAGAGCTGAAAGAGGGATATAATGAGATGTATTACATCTGACAAAATTAAGATATTTTGAGAGTACAAAGGAGGGAGGAATAAAATGGAGGAACCTATTATGAGGATAATAAACATGAAGAAAAAATCTTCAAATGAAAGGTGCTCCCTCCCAAAGCAAAGCATTCCAGCCTCTACTATGTTGATCATTATATCTTGTTAAATAGTGCTGAACAAATAAACAAAGAATCTAGTAATTCCAATAAAAAAAAAAGACACCTTTTATAAAACAACTACATATAATGCGCATATTTACATTTTTTAATGTATCTTGTTTCATTTAATGGAGAACACTTCCTGCACAGAATTATCATTCATCTTTTTGAACATAAAAGAAAGCTGTGCTCCTGGTGTAAAAACCTAGTAAAACACTGCTAGGTTTTTAAAAACATTTGCTGCCTTAATTCTTCTGTCACTAGGAGAGTTCAATCAGAAAAAGAATGTTTAAGGTTGTTTTTTTTTCCTTTTATGTAACTTACCACAGTGAGCTCTGCTAATTAATTTTGTATTTAAGTATTACCCAGTATGCTCCTTCTAACAGTCCATGTGAATATGATTTAGAACTGAGATAAATTGTTCTATTAGAAACTGAGAATATAGAATACATTGTTTGAAAAAAGCATAACATGATAAACTTTTTCTAAGTGTGTATCTGCCACTTCCTCTTCATCATCAGCTATGCTGTTTCAAGTCTTGGGCAGATGCTTGGGCAGATAGTAAAATCTATTCATGCCAAAGTGTGAGAAAATCATGCAGTAATGTTGAGTAACGAAATCTTTTTCTTGTGACACAAATCATAAGTGGAATTCAGGTCTGTTCTGATGGAAGGTTTTTCTCTAATCTGTTCAGTGATTAAGCACCATAATTCCTCCTTCTAGTACTTGTACAGGTATTGAGTGTTATGTATACATAATACAGCCATTTGCCAATGTAAGTGGTTCCAAACAAAAAGCTCAAAACTTAATACAGCTATTACTGGTAAGGTGAGTTTATCTTGTAAATATAGAGTCGTGCATGTTGTATTTCTATAAGCTTCTTGCTAAAAAAATGAATATTTAAACTAAGAAGTATTTCAATTAGACTTCTGTAAAATATATCTGTGGTTGCAGGATTATCGTGCATATGTAACAAATTGAGGTAAAATCTCAGCTTTTAGAGCATTAATTTATATGGCTTACAAATGAATACATAATAATTATTTAAAATAACTATTTTACATTTTGGACTATGAAAAGGCAAATGAAAGTCTTACCTTTTATATACTTATTAAAAAAAAACCTGGAGATAATGTTAGGTGTTTAAAATGTTGCACACCAGCAGCTAAGATGCAAAATTTTATTTTTTTTTTATTATTGGAGAAGTTAATATGTGTATTTGTATTCTCCATGATAGTATTTATCTTTATTAGGGAGTACTTCATCATTATGCTCTTGTCAGTGATATAACTTGCTTTATTTATTAAAGAACCACATTTGTTAAGGACACAACATTTCTCCATCCTCTTTGAGATAGAGGGTTTTTTTGCATTTCTAATATTTTTCAGACATGAGATCTGTAGGCAGACGCAAAAAATAATTTCTTCCTTTTAGGGAGAGGTTATGAGACCCACATGTGGCATTGATCAGAACAAACCAGAGACAGGAAACAATGTTTAGGAAGCCATAAACTGTGATAATGGTCTCCCCATATACAAACCATCAGAGGAATAGGAGGAAGGAGGTTTATTTTCATTGAAATACTATAAATGTTCTTTCTTGAGATGAAATAAAGCCAGAGTTTGAACATTCTTATTCAATCAATGGATTTTCCTAGCTCCATATTATTTTTATAAGAAAGTTAAGTTAAATTAAATACAGCTATTTATACAGAATTTAGCTATATGTTCTTTCTTTTCAACAGATTTCACAGCAGGATTTTGGTTTGGAAGAAAAGGTTAATCAGTATTGATTAAGAGTACTAAAAGTTCTCAGTAATCCATTCACTTGGCTTTTTGAAAAGGTCTTTGGTTTGTGTGTTTAATTAAATAGTTCTGAATCAGTGGACTCTCTTCTGCTTCATGGTTTATACTGTGATTACAGGTAGGAATTTACCAAAAGAAACGTTATCACAGATCTTTGAAATAGACGAGGCAAAACCAATCTTTCTTTCCAGTCTGGGATACTCAAGGATTAAGTAACAAAACATGCTTACTACCTGGAAACATTTGTGTCTCTGTCAGGTATTGCTAACTCTGAGACAGTGCTTTTCCAAAAAATTCCATTTTTAACTACAAATTCTGTGATGTTTTTTTCTCAAGCTCTTCAGTTGGGTTGTTACAAAATGCTCATTTAGTTGTTATTGAGCTCAGAAATTACCAAACTTGTCCTTGCCTTGTGCTAACCAGTCATCTAGATTGTAAACCTAGAACTGGAGAACATAGCTTGAAATATTTGCTGATGATGAAGAATCTGACATATAATTTACGCACTTCATTTAAGTAAAAAACAGACACCTGCTACAGATGATAGGAAAAAATGCAGGTATAACTAGTGGTAAAAATTAATTCCAAGGTAAACTTTAAACACATTCTGAGGTTTTTAATTACATTTCCATCATAGCTCTCATACCTTTTTTATATTGGCCCAAAGGGACCATTAGGATGCAAACAAATCTCCAGTAAACCATAGATTTGTGCCGTAGGTTTAAAGAAGCCAAAATGTGTGTGTAATCCTGAAATCCAATCCTAGCACAAGAAGCATCTCTCACTTTTGTTATCTTACGTATCTCATCTGTTCTTATTTCAGTTATATCTTGAGAGTTACTAGAGTATAACTTGACTATGTTATTAAAAAAAAGTAATGTCTTTCTTGTCTATTAATACATAGCTTGATGTAATAATCTCAAAGGTAAGGTTTTACAGTGGTTCATTGAGCTGAGTTTTTGTATTCCTACAGACATGACATGCCAACAAGACCCTCATGATAAATATGCCAGATGCTCTTCCAGTCCATACAATAATCTCTAGCAAGTAAACAGTAGGTTTTTTTTCACCTACATGTAACTAAAGCAGATATTTTGTCTCACTTAAAAATTCTAAGCATCCAAGAAAACTATTGCAGCTTTTTAGATGTAAAATTCCTATCTTTAGGCAAAACAATGTAAGTGCCTTTATCTTGTTAGCAATTGCAACTTACCTTAAAGTGCAGTTATAGTCAGAGACTTTTCCCCAAAAGATTGGTATAGGCAGGTCCCGTGTGTATTTTTTTTTTTCTTAATGACATCTAGGAAATGTGCTCATGCCATGAGTACATCATGATCAATGAGTAACTTTTCCAACCAGCAGCCCAGTAATTTTAACCTGGATCTGCAAACTAAACTGTTATTTTCTGCACCTTAGGTAATCACTTGTGAGGAATGTATTAGAATATATCAAAGCAGAACAGCTGAAAATTCAGGATTCTGAAATGGCAGCGCTATAGTTTTATTTAAAAACTAGTTATTTACTAGAAATTAAATATAGATAGTTAGTTAGTTATTAGAATCAATGCATTCGAAATACTTCATGTTGCTTCCATTGTCCTTCTCCAATTGTGATCACATCAGACTACCAAATAATGCAATGCTCTATGAGACATGGAGGTCCTCTTACTCTCAGTTTTCCAACAGGGAAATGGCTTATAGAAAAGAGAGGTCTCGATGTCATGGATTAGATTTATAAAGGGATTTTAGGCTCTGAAAATAATCCAGGCATAAGTAGGTTTTATCCTTATCACTTAAGGCATTTGGTTATTTGCAGGAAGGATTCAGTCTTGGTAAGAGTGCATATGTGGAACCACACATGTCATGTTAAGACGGGGGTGATGGCTTAAAAGGCCAGCACTGTGATTTATGCTTAGTCTACTGTCTTACTAATTAGCAAAGATTTTCTCACAAAAAGGGCTACTGAAAAGGGATGAGATACGTCGGACAATGTGGGGCAAGGATGCGTTTGCAAACAAGCTTGCTGACCTCATGAGGGGGGCTGGAAACATGTGAGAGGTGGGTTCCCGCAGGCAGAGGAGAAGCAAGGACACAAGGGTGTTAAGGTGTCCAGGGGATAGCATGACCAGAGGCTCTCTCACACTTCACCTGCAAAAGCTGCACAACTTGGGACCCATCTCAAATGCTCATGTACAAATGTAGGTGGCCCCAGGGTCAAGAGAGAGGCAGTAGGTGCAGAGCAACTGAGTTGTGACCTCAGAGGGATTACAGTGACGTGGTGGTACAGCTCACACCTGCAGAGCTGTGGTGCAGGGGTACAGGTGCTTCAGGAAGGGCAGGGTTGTCAGGGACAGAGAAGGGGTGATCTGTGCGAAGGGGTAGCTAGCTCAGAGGCATGGAACTTCACCCTGAGGAAGATGAATCTGTGGGTAATGGTCAGGGGACAGAGCAGCACCAGTGACATAGAGGCATACCGATGCAAGCAACCTGAGGCCAAATTCTTGATGCAGGTTGTTGGCGAATCAGCCAGGGAAGATGTTCTGCTGGAGTTGGTACTCACAAGCCAGGAAGAACTGCTTGAAGACATCAATGTTCATAAGTTGGAATATAAGAAATTCTGACAAGATATGATTTTTTTTTTTTAATTCTTTTTTTTAACACAAGCGTGGTCAAATGCTGGACTGGATCGCTAGAGAGGCTGTAGAGTCTCTGTGGTTGGATGTGTTCAAGACTCGAGTGGACACAGCACTGAGCAACCTGGTCTAATTAGAATTGCTTTGAGAAGAGAAGTCTGGAGGTCCTTTCCACACTAAATTATTCAACTATGCTGTGATTCTCTGATGACGTTGTTCAAAAGACCAGTTAACAAGTTGAACAATTCCTGCAAAAATTACTAAAGGATAGTTGTATTTCAAGATGCACAGCTGCAGATTATACAGATTTTATGTTATGCTTTGAGCAATAATAGCAATAATAATTTTGAGCAATATTATTATGTCCAAGTGACAAATCCCTTGCACAAAAATGGCTAAATTCTACTTTAGAAAAATGAACCAACACATCACCCTAAGAACATACGTTAAGAATACACAAAGAATTATTTTGTTTGTTTCTTTCTTGTTTGATTTTTTAGTGTAGTTGTTTCTACTGTATGGGCTCAGTTAACAGTCTAGCTGTCCTCAGAGCTTAGAAACTATAGGTAGTATTAGTCACTAGAGGCACTTCAGATCTACAGTCACATTGGCTTGTTAAAATCACAACAATGAAATCCTGGACAATGTAAAGGAAGTTAGCAATAGCTATTCGGTTTTCCTTCTGAGGCCTCTAAAACTGTAATGTCTGTGGGCATTCAGTAATAGAATCTCACAAGACTGCTTTCCTCCTCCATACGTCATCACAAAACTCTGCCGAACCAGCAGGCTCTACGCCCTTGCTTTAATATTAAATTTTTGCTATCATGAACAGTGTGATGCTACATCATCAGTCTGATGTAAGGAATAAGTCCTGAAAACTGGAAAGTGTCATTTGGACATAGCATTAGGACGGTTTTTTGGCCCTTCTCCTCACTTCTCTCTTCTGTTATATGAGGTAAAAGGTGCCTTTCTTTTCCCAGCTGATAAATGCTCCATCACAGTGCCCAAATGCTCCATCACAGTGCCCATCCTACGAAACATCCTGCTCCTGCCCTGTGCATGCATATGCTCCTCTCCCTATACTCTGAAAGTCAAGTTGGGCTGTTACAATGCCACAAATCATTGCCAGAGCAATTTCTGCTCTTGCTGAGCAGTCTGTGTAGGTACAGCAGAGGGCATAAATGGAAGACAGACCGATTGCCCCCTATGTTATTAACTTCATAACCGGTTATACAGTTCCACTACAGTTTGCATTAACACCTTGATACTGTTGTAACAAGGGATCCATTTCATAGTAGAGCTGTTATAATACTTAAATGTGGTCAAACAGTCAGACTGCATGGTTATGTGGCAGTTGCAGAGTGCCTTCTCTTAGAAGGTATTATGAGGATGGATGGTAACATTGCCAGGATTGCAGCACACACCCTTCACCACAGTTCTAGCTGAGAAATTGTAAACTATCTCTCAACAGATGAATGAGAATGGTCTCTCAGTATAAGAAGTTGCTACCTACAGCCTGGAGTTTGTAAAGTTCTTTCTTTTTTGTTAATTGTTACTCTTGGTTTTTTGTTTTATTTTTTTACTTCAGAATGTTGTGATATGAAAAGATAAGCACATCAGAGGGAAAATGCTTGCATTCCTGCTAGCATTTTTAAGTTCAGGTTCCTAAAATTAGACAAATAACAGGATTGGATGATTTCTCATATGCTGAATGGAGTTTATAATTTCAAACTTTCAGGTTGGAAAATGACAGCATCATTCTTCATGTCAGTATTATTCCAATGTTCACTATTACAGTCCTGGTCATCAAGGAAGCTTTGGTGTAAAGTTGCATCAGGAAACTGCTGAGATGTTTCCACCTAAAAGTTAATAGCAGAAGCAATAGCTTTTTGTCAAAACCGTAAAGTTTGGCAGAAAGCTCTTGCATTCAATCAAGTCTTGCAGATTTGTATTAAAACCAGAAACTGAATCTTTTTCAATGCAAACCCTAGGTTCTGATAAAAAGTTTCAGTTTGTTGTGTTTTGTTGAAAACAAAAAAATTATAATAGAATATGGCTTTTGAAAAAGTTGTTGGGATTTTGGCAGAAGAGATTTTGTCAGTTTTTCTTCAGAAAAAAAGTAATATGCATATCTTACAAAGGACAGGCAAAATACAAAATATACATTAAAAAAAGTGGGGAGTTGATATATTTTTTATTGGTTTTAATTGGATGTTTCATAATAATCACTTCAATATGTCATCAACTGTACTCCCATCTATAGGGCAGCATGGAATTCCAGGAAATAAATCAAACCTATCTTTCCTTTCCCTGATTTAATTCGATTCTCAGAAATTATCTACATGCTTTTCACTCCAAGTGCAAAAAGCAGAGTCATTATTATGGAAGAAGAGGTACTACTTATTTTCAAAACTAGTTTTAAGAGCATACATTTTTCCCCCTTTTTCTGATTTATAAGACCTTTTCCTAGGCTATTTTTATTATTTCTCCTCTGATGTGTTGATTAATATTATACACAAGTGTTCTTACTGCTAAGTCTGTTACGTATGCTAAGAATTTTCTGCTCTGTACTGCCTTACTGGTAATTTTCATTTATACACCTACCTCCCTTCATAACCGGTTTTAAGATGGTTAAAATAGACATGGATTAAACTAAGTGTCATTCTGGAAATAAGTAAATCAACTTTAATCAAAACATCAGGATGTTTTCATCAAATTCCTTCTATGTTTACAGTAAGGTCATAGGGAAGTCATGTGGAAATATTTTAAAAATTAAGTTAGACTCTAGTTCAGCAAATCTTAAATTTTTCTGGGCTTTGTCTCTCTCCATGTGACAGCTCATTTTTCATATGGTACAGCCATATAGGTATTTACAACTCTTAAAAAATGGTATCAACATCAGCATTAAAATGGAAAATGATAACATCATAAAGAATTTCTTGAAGCCAAGTTCTCTCTCAGAACTTCATTTTTATGTATCTCCAGTGGTGTTTATTGGTTCAGGGATTTTTTTGCTAGAGGAAGAGAAGTTTATATTTAGTGTGTGTATAAAATAATTCACACACTGTTTCATGTAATATTGTCTGAATTCGCAAGCCTATTCTTACTTATGCAAGAGTAATTCTTTTTTTATTAAATGTTAAAGGAGGATATTTTATGTTCCTATTTCACCTTTAATTTTAATTTCCTATTTGACAATGACTATTTATGTATTAATTTATTTAATAAAAATAATGATATCACAAGTGTATTTATGTCACTTGGCTAGGAACTTAAAAATCTGGAGATGGAAAATGTGAGTTTGTAAGCAAAATCAAAACCTTACTCCATTTGTGTGTTCTGAATAAAACAATCTAAGTTCTTGCAGTACCCAAAATGTGCCATAACATAATATTATCCTTTTATAACTTTAAGTAGTGAAACAGAGATGGATGTCACAGTGCATCCTAGTCTATGAAATTTCTGCTTACAAATGCCTAGTGTAAGAAGTCATAATTGCAATCCTGTTCCGCTTTCACAGGTAGTTTGAAGGCAACATTCAGTGCTTAAATGGCTAACTAGGAAAAAAAAAAAAAAAAGCTTTTAGATAATTCCACCCATTGCTTCTTTTTTTTTTCCCCAGGGCTAAAATGAAAATCAGGCTTATCATTCACCCAAACTGCTTCTTCTCCTGAGCAGAAGGAGGCAGAATATCAACCATTTTGTGGTTATATATGACCCCAGGTTTTTCTCCAGTGTGGTCTTCCTCAGAATAGTCAGGTACTTCAGAGTAAGAAAGTAAGATGCACGTTGTCTGGAAACTCTTTTTTTTTTTTTTTTTTTTTTTAGGAGAAAAGAAAGATTAAACTATTTAGGCGAAATAAACCATAAAAATACTGGATTCATCTGTAATAGGAAAAGTTCCATTATCTAACCAGCTCACATCTGGTTAAATGAATAAAGCTCAAAATATATTTTCCAAGGGTGCTGTCGACCTGGGCATTTGGGGAAGTGCTGGCAAGGTAGCTCTTCCAGAGAGCTGCAATGTAAGGAAATCTCCCAGGTTTCGTGCTTTCTGCTGAGCAGACTGCTGATAGCCAGTGATATTTCAGAGCTGAAAGTTCTTCCTGTGAGCTGCAGATAAGTCTGGCTCCTGGGGCAATATGCCTGTCTCACAAGTCTCACATAAACTGGAGGGAGCCTGTACAGCCCCAGGAAGCATCTTCCCTTTAGCACACTGCTCCATTGGGATGTTTTCCTTACAAGAAGTGATTTCCAGGGGGAAATGCTCTGGCCAAGCTCCAGCAACCAGAGGTAGGTTCCTGACCTGAAGTCTCACTGTATGTCTTATGTTGGTTGCTTCACTGAATTGGAGATGGCTGGTAGAACCAAACTGCTGGCTTTTGACATTAGCTGATAACAACGAAACATCACACAGTAGAAAGAACACAACAGCTTTGTAAAAACAAAGCTATCCACAGCCCCTCTCCTGTTCAGGAAATAGTGCCCCAAACCTGCATGGCCATCAAGTCTCTGAAGATTCCTAAAGTGCAAGATCATCTGCAGCATTAGATCATACAGTCTGATCCTCCACACAACTCACATAGAGTTGTATATGGATATTTTTCAGCTGAGTCCTGTGCAGAAATGAATTGGATTTGAAGAGTTCTCTAATGGAAAAGCCCATTTCATGGTGGTTTGTGTCGATGGTTAGTCATTCTCAATCCTAAAAGTATTGCCTTATTTTTAATCAATTCAGCTGAATCTAAAAATTCTGGCATTAGTTCTTGTTACAGTTTTGTCTTCTACTTTAAAGATGCTTTTCATAATAGCATTTCCTCTGTATGACTATCTTTAAAAACTTCGATTTTCTTACCATATGGCAAAAAAGTAATGGAAAAAAACAGTATTTGCTGTTAAAACTAGAGGAAGTCAAAATGTGAAGGAGAAGGAAAGGGAAAAAAACCAATCTTTCCATTACTTTTTAATGTTCTCAGTCTGATACATATGTTACTTGAAATGAAAAGAAATAATTAACATTCTATGACACTTAACTTTTAAATTTTTAAACTTTTATTTTTTCTCTTGGAAGTATGAATTATCTTTTAAGGCTTAAGGTTTCTCTAACCTGTTTCCCTTTAAAACTTTCCTTAATAAGTTATTATTTATCTTTCCCAGAAAACAACTATTTTATTATCTTCCACTAGATATATTGTCTTTTGGTTCCACATCTTTTTTGACTAGGAGAAAGAGCTATACAAGCTGATGAAAACATTATCTCTTATTTCAAAATGATCAGATTTTGCCTTCTACAGGCTATTATAAATAGGGTTTTTTGTATAACTGGATCTTGGGAAATGAGCTATAATAGAAAATTGACTTTCATTCTCTTGTGAAATACTTGAGAAATTTCACTATCATGTATTTGAAGTTATTTTTAATGTTGATAGTCTAAGGTTTTGACACTCTTGAGACTGACAGCTGTCATAACATTTCATCTTTCAATTTTTAGAAAGAAGTTATGGGTATGTTTAATAAATTTAAAATAATTATGCTGCTCAAGACATTTATTTGAGCTGTGTGTTATAAGGACTAACAGTATAATAAGAAATTTTATACATGAAGTATACGACTCACTCATAGAAAGCACTGAAATAATCACTGTTGTTTGTGTTAATGTTGCGACTGAATAAATGTGTAAATATGTTTTATGTACATATATTTACACACATATATTTACACATTTATCACCTATAGATATATATGAGTACTGACATGTTTGTTCGTAATATATCAGAGGATCAGAGCTTATTGTGATGGGAGTGTTTAGGAGACTTACAAATCTGTCCAATTTTAAACTTTAAAATTGATTCATTAACAAAACAGTTTGTGCTAAATCTTACACAGTATTAATCACCATCAATACGTATACAAATCTGTTAGTCTTTGACAGTTATGTCCTAGATGAGCTATGAGGGTGCAATGTCACTGGTCCAGCCAGCACTGTGGAGTTAAGGCTGATAGCTGGGGTCCTTGGTGATGCTTGGTCATGGAGGTTGTGATGATCAGGCCTGAGAGCTGTTGGAAAGGAGAAGTCAGAGCCAGAGCAGGTTTGTCCTCTCTCTTCTCTAGTTTTTTTCTCTGACATCTGATGGGTTTATGCCATTTTCCCTCCCAGAAAGAGGGTGTCCTTTGCTCTCGCTTCTGCTTATCTTGTTTTCTTTGGTCTTACCAGTCACACTTCTGGTACACTCAGGAGGATGCCCCATCTGTTTGCAGTCCCCTCTGCTTATCTCAACCCCTGTCTGGCATTTTTTTACTTGGTTGCCTTTCAAGCGCAAATACACCAATCTTCAATTGCCCCTTTAGTGATCACATTGCTTGCAAGCTTATGTGAAATGCTTTAAATGGTGTTTGACTACACCATCATAGTGTTACAAAATACTTACTTACTGTTGTTAGCTGCACTATTTTAATAGGCTTGTATTCATTTCAAGGAGAAGTAACATTAATTATATGCTGATTAATACATTTATAATTTATAGGTGTCATGGGTCTCTGCTTTGGTTGCAATGTTTCTGAACCAGAGTTATACATAATACTGAACATTTTTTATATTTCTTAAAAATTCTGAGACCAAGAAATCCTCAATGCCCTCCAGAAAGGTTAATGTCTAAAACTGTAGAAGTCTGGGCAACATGAATTCCATATATAAGCAGTAGACATCTGCTACACCCAGCTACCTATTCAGTTGCTCTTCACAGAGGTATAGAAAATGTTCAGAAAGGCTTATTAATTGACTGCCTACTACATTTGCAGTAGATGACTAAGATATGAGAATTTTTAATTGATGACGCTCCGTGTTGCGTTGACACAGATCTTGGTTGACAAAGGTTTTTAAGCATTGCACTGCAGATTGAGTTTCTACTTCAGGGTGGAAATTAAGCACTGAACATTTTGAATTATACCAGTTTGGTCTTGAACTCTCCACTGTTGGGTTAGGTACTTAGGGTGAAATAGGATTGACCATAGACCATATTCAATGTATAAAGCCAAGAAGGAATGAAAGGATATAGCTTAAGTTTTATTTCTTCTCAGGACTTCACATATAACCTCCACCCTGACTCTACTGCTGAGGTCAAAAGCAGACTTAGCATGCTTTATTCATTGCACTGCATTAAATTGGATTTAATTTAAAAAATGTCTGATTGCTTTAGTGGCTTCGCATTTTCAGTTCTGAATTATTTATCAGTCAGATATCTCTACCCCTGAAATACAAATTTTTTCAGTGAGCTTAGTATGAATATTGGCACACTGAAAATGAGAAATAAAAATCCTAAGGTAACTGAAAAGCAAAAGCACTAGCACATATTGAGAGTCACTTGCCTGTGTTTTTTGCTGGGCACAGGATTCTTGTCCAGAATTGCAGAGAAGGGATGGTCAGGGGTTTCGTTTGATGGGGGAACCGCGGAGGACAAGGTGTTATATAGAAGGCTAGATGCATCTGACAGCTAGAATCAAGAAAGCTCTTTTACTACCTGCAGACATTCTGTTGGACAACAGAACTAGGGCCTTGAAAGTAGGAGAGATAGAGCAAGTTTTGGGATGGGAAGCATCTAGTTTTGCTGCACCTGACTGATGGATCCAAACTAAATCCACAAAGAAGAAACCAGGGGTAATTAGAAACTCCCCCCTGCTGGGGGACAGARGCACCCATCCACAGACTCGAAGATTTACTGGGGTTGTTGGTACAGGCCCAGGGCCCAGATCACTGACACTGTAGAAGGACTGCCAAGGCTTGTTGACCCTATGACCATTGCTCTTTGTCACCAATCCAAAGGATCAGAGCAGTACTGCTCAAGGAGACTTTGAACTGACCTAGGGTGAGCGTAGCCTGCTGGAGCTGCAGTGGAGTGGATAAGGGCCAGAGTGGAGTTTTCCTTGATCCCAACAGAGAAGGGCTTGGGCCAGAGTAGGTGTTTCCAGTGGATCCACGCCTGGCTGCATGGCTGGTGTTGCTGGCAAGGCATCTGTTTGTACGGTCTTCTTCAATATACAGGATTGCTGGGGAGCGTATTAGTCCACCTGACAGAGTAAGGCAGGAGCATCTTTGCTAAAGGGCTTGTTAGCCTGCCTGTGAAGGCTTAGCACTGGGTTCATAAGCGGAAAGAGATCAAAACCTGCAGGTAATTGGGAAAACAAAGAAAGGGGAGTAGTGTGCATGGGACACCATCATGGGTGGTTTTAAATCTCCTCTGAGGAGAGAGATAACAAGAGAGTGGGACAACCCATCTCAGAGGTCAATACATTAATACATAACTTAGCACATGAATTGGAAGAAATGAAAGTCTGTRTGCAGATACAGAGCAATG
The DNA here is from genome assembly GCA_030449065.1 of Oceanodroma leucorhoa. NCBI lineage: Eukaryota > Metazoa > Chordata > Aves > Procellariiformes > Oceanodroma > Oceanodroma leucorhoa. The sequence goes on along the minus strand of JASVER010000126.1, from coordinate 1,936,015 downwards.
TTGTTGGAAATGCAGAGACGTGGTGGGATCACTCATGTGACAGGAGTTGTTCAAAGGATGGATACAGGTTTCAGAGAAGACAGGGGAGGTATGATGGGGCAGAGGGATAAGGAGGTGCACAAGGAATCAACCTGAGTGTATACAACTCAAGAGCTTATGGGTAAAGATCAGAGGACAGACCGAAGGAAAAATTATAGTGAGCATTTGCTCCAGAGTTTCTGATGAAGAAGGGCATGTGGATAACGCTTTTTCAGACACTGGAGGGAGCTTCATAATTGCAGACTCAAACTCTCATGAGGACTTTAATCACCCCGCTGTTCTCTGGGTGTGGCTCAACACAAGCCTTCCAGGAAATTTCTGGTGTTCATCAAAGTAGTTCTTTTCGAAAATTTAAACTTGCGGCTCCAGGGGCTCTAGATGTTTCAAATCTGATGATTAGCTCTTGTTGCGTGAAAGGCTGAAGTACCTAGTGCACTTGTTCAGCCTAGTCGCATTCAATGATAACTGTTACGACTAGATTAACGAACAATGCAATTTATTAAAGCAACAGATACACAGGTTCTTTTGGATTGCCGGTGATAGAATTACTGCAAATGAAGCTCTTGCAAATGCCTAAGTATAAGTACAAACTACTTAGCTAAAAGCGCGTTAAAAGAGGTAAAGCAACTCTATAGAGATTTCTAAGTTTCCCGGGGAGGCACTTGGTATAACCAAGTGTTCGAATCTTACCCAAAGGCGTCCCGATGGGGGGGAAGAGAGGCTCAGCCCGTCGACTGATCCCAGAAGTTAGAGCAGTACACGGCGAAGGTATCTTCCCTAACATTCACTCTTTCGCACGCTATTTTTATATTATTTGTTATCYTTCAGGTGGAGCTTGAGGGACTCTAGTCATACATACCTTTATTGTGATTGGTGTAAAACTTTCTCGCTTCGATTTAAAGGTATAGACCAGAAAAAATTCAGAGCGCAGGCTCAGTGAGGTGGGGTCTCACCTCGGAGGCGGGTAGCTTTTGGGATGGAGGTGTGTTTTAGTATTATAATGTATTATAATGAAGGAAAGTTCACCAAAAGAACAGCATTTAATCAAGAAATTGACACATTGCTGACTCAGGATAAACGAGGTGCAGCTTATCGATACCTTGGTGTCCTTCAGTCTCTGTTTTGCCCCCTTTATCTCACAGAGCCTGGCCGCGGTGTCTCCACTCCGCTCCATCCTCCGTACTGTTTCTCTCAGGGTCAGCACACCAAGCTCCCCCGATGTACTAACATCTAAGATTACAGGCCTATAGGGCTCTTGTAGAGACAAGCTCGAGGATAAGGAATGGATTCCTCGCCTGCCAGCTGCACTGGACCCTGAAAAACTTCGTCAACGCTGTTCCTTTCGTTAAAACGTTAATATAAATCAGATCTCTAAGTTACCTCCAGCAATTATTCCACAGCTCTCTAAGTCACCCTAATGATAAACTACAAAAGCATTGAAAAGTGCTTATTTTTACTCATTTTTGTGTTAGAAGTAGGTCACCATTTTATAAATGTTTGTGGGCCTTTTCTTGAAACACCAAAGTATTTGTCAGTGATGAGAAGTTGTCATGGTTTAACCCCAGCTGGCAACTAAGCCCCACACAGCTGCTCACTCACCCTCCCCCACCAGTGGGATGAGGGAGAGAATCAGAACAGTAAAAGTAGAAAACTCGTGGGTTGAGATAAAGGCAGTTTAATAGGGAAAGCAAAAGCCATACACACAAGCAAAGCAGAACAAGGAATTCATTCACTCCTTCCCATCGGCAGGCAGGTGTTCAGCCATCATGCAAAAGGAAAGCAGGGCTCCATCATGCGTAACGGTTACTTGGGAAGACAACACCATCAMTCCAAACACCCCCCTCTTCCTTCTTCTTCCCCCAGCTTTATATACTGAGCATGATGCCATATGGTGTGGAATATCCCTTTGGTCAGTTGGGGTCAGCTGTCCCAGCTGTGGCCCCTCCCAGCTTCTTGTGCACCCCCAGCCTATTTGCTGGTGGGGTGGGGTGAAAAGCAGAAAAGGCCTTGGCTCTGTGTAAGCACTGCTCAGCAATAACAAAAACACCCCTGTAATATTAACACTGTTTTCAATACAAATCCAGAACATAGACCCATACCAGCTACTACAGAGAAAATAAACTCTATCCCAGCACAGAAGTCCACAAAAATTCCACAAGAGTTTTGAAGTATCAAACATCAATGTTTTTTTTTTAAGTTCCTCTTTTAAAAATGGGAATTTGATTGCCCTAAAATCTTGCAAAAATCTTTGTTTCTTAATACTTTTAATTTGTCTAGAGTATATTTTGAATTTTCCTTTTTGATAATTCATAGTAGCTGATAATTAATGGAAACATTTTAAAATGTTTTTCAATGTGTAAAAGTTACACAAGATAAATGTTCCTCAAAGGTTTACATTTGGAGAAGTGCTATATCATTGAATTCTGGCAGTATTTCAAACAAACTCGTTTAATTTCAGTGGAACTAAAATAATCTAGATGCTAGTCATGTCAGAGAAAATAGATACTTCTTTCTGGAGTACCCTGTCTGGACTCCCTATTTTTCAGTAGAGTTTCAGTTTGCGCAAGGACTTTATATGAGTTGCTCTGCCAGAATCAAGCCAGCAGATACCTTTCCTTGTACTTTCTTTGTATTCATTGCCTTGATCAGGCCAAAGTATGTTCAAGTATCCAATCCTGTACAATTTCATAAATATTTACCTCTTTTGGCCTGAGCTGCAGACAACTGTTAGAAATCAGCTAATGTTACAATGCAAAAGCAGATTAATTTCTGAACAAATGTTATTGGATCTTTTAAATAAGTGAAAATAATTAAAAAAAAAAAGAAAGATGTGCTCATTTTTCTTATTCTGATAATAGCAATCGCATGACAAGACTTAACATAAAAGATTATCTGACTAAGAGATCATTGTAAATGCTTCTTAGAATTAATTTTTACACACTCAGATACATCCAGACATTTTGGAATAAAATTTAACACTTCCAGAAAGATCCCTTATTTTTTATCCTTTAGCTCTCTCCAGGAAAACAATGTCAAAAATACAATGGACTTATTATTCCTGAAGAAAAAAGAAAAAAAGGAAAGGAAAAAGAATGTTGTTGAACAAGTGAAAAATAAAAAAAGTTCCATTCATTGTCTTTTCTGACAGTTTGGAATTCATTTTGACATCATCTCCAACTCTAAAAGGAGTTTTCATGTTCATGTCACATTCAGGTAACAACACTGAGAACAAATAAAATTATACCTGTTTGTAACACCTGTCCTTATTTGCCAAGGATCCAGGATGCTCTGGGGAAACAGGAAGATCCAATTACAAGACCATCTGGAGTTTTCATTTTCAGTTGTAAGTTAAAGATTTTGATTCAGTGCGTACATCTGCAAGTAGTTAAGCCATTGAAAGAGAACACAGGTTTTCAAAAGAGCTATGGCCTTTTATTGTTCTTTCAGTAAGCTGTTGAAAACATCTGCTGCTTCCAGGTGGTGTGACGTTAAAGAGGGGCGGCTACCATGGTCTAAATTCCTGATTAGGTAACTTTTCAGAAATTTCAGAAGTTCCAGACTTCCCAAAAGGTAGAGCAACATATACCTTTTGGGAGAGCTCTGTGAAAACCGGCGGTGATGTGTAATATTATAACTGTGAAGAATGAAATAGTGTGTAAGATTAAAAGACATCAATGGTTTTGTAAGGAGTTTCAGAAGGCTTTGTTTAAGAACAAACTGAAAGATAGTAAGGGGGATCAAATTTCTGTACAGTAAGCTGCAACGATATATGATACATAAAAGATTTATGAGTCCACTCTTGAAAGAAATTGAACACCTCAACTTCATTTACGTTTCGAGTTCTCTCCTGAAAGAAGGTGTCTGAAGAGTTTCTCCTTCTAAGTCAGGAAATCTGAGGGCATAAGTACTCTTACATTTTGCTACTGAATTAGATGAGAGGAATTAAAGAGGCAGCTTTCCAGAACCCTGAGTTCCACTGACTTAAAATCAACTTATATAGGAGTAGTAACACACACTAAATACTTATATATATCTCTGTAATACTGAGCTAAACCAGCAGAAAGAACCAACATACTGCTTCGCATTATCAAATATGTAAAATGTATTATATGCAGACCCCTCTATACTCTATTTCTTGCTTACAGCAGTTACCTTGGTAGCATAATAAGAACAGTCATTGGGTATTTTTGTTTGTTCATTGTTTTTTGATTTTTTGTTTGTTTGTTTCCCCCCAAAAATACATTTCATATTTCCACATGGGAAAATGTAATTAATTCCACAGAATATTTATATGGATAGTTACGTACTGGCTAAATTGTGCTTTTTCTTATTTTGTAACTATACAATACACTTTGGATCTCAAAACTTTTCCAAAGAGACAGCTTAACACTTCAATTCATCATTAAAACAAACAATTTGCTTGGAACAATGTAATCAGCTTGACGTGTGCTTTCATTGTAATTTCTTACTTATTCAGGTAATAACTAAACACTGCATCTTGCCACTCCATTCTGCTTTCCAGCTGTTATATTGTTGCTCTGCTTAGGTATGTATTGCTTTAGGAACAGGCTGACATGAAGATTATTTACATTCTTTACAGCTAGACAGAAAGTTTTCTGTGAAACAATGTCACCTATTTCTTTATTTATATGATATGATGACTTAATCATAAGTGACCATTTTCCTTGTCCATTTTAATAAAATGTGTGAAACAGAGACGGGAGGATGAATGATAGTTCCAGTGCATTTCTTTTTGTAAGTTTCTTTATTTTCTCTAAGAAGAAAATCTATAAAGCAGGCCATTGCTGAGTGAAGCAAGTATGGTTGCTAACTAAAGCACTTCAACTTTGTAAATGGTAAAAATAAAATACTACTTCAGGAATAATAACAATAATTTAACAGCATTTGATTGAAGTCTTTCACAGGCGAAGTACCAGAATAAAGACTGGAAAACACATCCATTTGGTGAATTTCATAGGCAATTTAACAAACCAATTTTATTTGCAGAGCATTTAACAAATACTCCTGGAATAATTTATTATTGCATAGCTCATTATATATTTATATCCATATATAGATATATAACTAATATATAACTAATATATAACTATAGATATATAAAATTTATATAGTATGTAACTATATATTATATATAAAAGTATAGATAATAATATATATTATGTATATCTTTAATATATAACTATATATATAGTTATTTATTTAAGCTGTTTGGTACATATTGTTAATAAATAAACTCTTCTGTTTCCTGCTTAAACATGAGGGATCTTTATAATCAGCCCCATAATGGGTAGAGGTCAGAAGAAGTCAATTATACAAAACAACTCCCTGTGCTTGGAGCAGCTGTGAGAGGTGCAGGACATCACCTTTCGAAGGTGTCCTTTCCCCACCCCTCTTCAGAGTGCCCTCCACACACCTCTCCCTGACGCGCGGGGTGACGTCTGCCTTGGTGCCCTCCGGCCTCAGGTGCCTGACAACATTTCTTTGGATAATATCAGTGAGGACAACATCTGGCCTCTCTCATTTCTGGGATTATAGCTCAGAGCACTGTCCAACCTTTCCGATGCCTTTTGTTGACAGATTATTCCTATGTTTTGGGTGATTGCAAATTTGAAAAGCTGCCAAGTGGAGAGAATGAGTTCAAAGATATTTCCAGCTTAAAGTGCAGCTGGTATGACACCTGTCATCTTCAAACAAAACTCTGATAAAGCTGCTGTGTGGAAAAGTTGGCTACCTTTTAATTTTCTTTTGCTTTGAGGGAGGAAGAGGACACAGAGTGTTTTGATCCAGTCAGGGAAACATAAAACGCCCCAAAACTGGCAATCATTATTACAAGAGCCCTGTACTCATCTTTGCCTCTTCACCTTGTGTCTTTGCCTTTGCATATGTGCTGGGGTATGTCTGGGCAGCAGTCTGCCTGCTGGGAGGCTTTCCGAGTCATTTAGTTACAGAAGGCGATACTTCATTTGGTGATACTTTATCATGCTTAAGATGTTTTCTTCTTTTGCCGTGCGTCGGGCATGAAATGGAAAAAGCAAGAAATAGGAGATAATGTAACTTTTAGCTTTGCTGGTAACAGAAATAGACATCTATGGGAATTGTTTGGAGAGCATTATTATAGTGGGGTCAGAGTGTGGGAGTATTGATTGTAGAATATAATTTATAATTTCTCATTTAGGCATAGGAGATTACATTTTCTTTTTTGTTCAGCTAACTTTAAGCAATTACAAGTATTTTCTCTATCTACTTTTCAAATCAGTCTTGAGCCGCAAAAAATAGTTTTCACCACTGACTACTTAGAATTATAAAGAAAATTGTCTTTATTTGTGGACAGCTGATGACTAATGTTGGACATCACTTCTGAGCCTCCAATTTTAGACACCTTTTATGTTGTCTTAATATTGGAAATAAGATCTAGCACTTTGCATAAGTCAGACCTAAAAAATTCTTGTATTGATCACGTGAAAATACAAGGACTACTTGTGTACATTGACTTCTCATGTCATTACTAAGACTAAACTAATAAAAGTAAGCCATGACCCAGACTAAGAATAATAGTGTGATGGAGAAAAAAGACCCTTCAGCTCTAGAAACTTTTAACTATAAGGATTTTTGGACTGAACAGATCAGGAATAGTAATAAATACTCTTTCCTATGTTACAATGTACTATTGCTGTAATAACAGCAATTGCAAACTCTGAATTGGAGCTCATCACTTAAATGAATTTATTTTTTTTTCAAAAATGAGTCTAATAGTAAAGTGAAGAAAGAACTTTATGCAAGTGAAACTGTTCCACCTGTCTCTCTTCTGGCATTATAGTCTAACAACGATATTTCATTTAGTTTCTCACAGAGTAGTTGCAATTGCAATTTGTGAACTCCTCCCATCTCTATTCTATAAAATAAATAATTAATTTCCCTGTTAAACTACAACTACATCCCTCTTCTGACTTATGAACAATTCAGTGAAATGAATACACTTTGGGTTTTCTTTTGGATTGTTTTGGTTTTGTTTTTGTTTTTCCCAGAAACTGAAAATTTCCAAACTTTCAGTAACTGTTAATTTAAGAAGGAAAATGAAAATTGTCAAATAGCTATCTGAAGATATTTTGGGTTGTAGAGTGTGTCAACACCAGAACAAAATGGTGGTGTGTAATGTTAGAGAATTTTGTCCTAGAATTCCTGCAATTATGAGTACCTACAATTATATATGTAGGAATTTTACGGCTTTTCGTACTTTAAAGGGAAAAAATGCTTCGGGGTACGTACACTTCACAGTCTTATTGCATTTAATGAGACTTTCCATAGGGAAGTCAAAGATTGGTTCAACATTTTTAAGAACATGCAAGGGACAGGTTACTAAATTTGAATTAAGCCTCAAATAATCCCAAAATCTTTTCCAGATTCGTGGCATTTTGGTGGTCTAACAGGGTAAGCTGAAACTGGCAAAGAAGTCACTTGTAAAAAACTTCTACAGACGTGATAGCTTAGAGTATCTTCTCTGAGTTTAGGTAATAGACTAATAGTATAGAAATATTTAAGTACATAATCAAAGATGCAAAATATCAGTTGGCATTTCCAGAAGCTGAAATAATTCTCTAAATGGCATTATATGATTAACTAATAATCTGATTTGTTGATCTTTTGTGCTCTTCAGATTAGAAAGCTCTGAAAAAACACGATCTTTTTCAGGAGCTTATATTCCTGTGCACTGTATCCAGACCTTTTTTCCCCAGATCAAACATGAAAGAGAGAATTCAGAAGTATCTTTACTTCTCCATGCAAACATCTCATGGATTACATGAATACCCTATAAAAAACTGGCTGAGAAAGACCTCAGCTACAGCTCGTCAACCTGCTGCCAGCCCTGAGACTAAGATTTTCAAAGGACATAGTTATTTGCCTTTCACAATTGTTAATGCTCTCTTACATGTTTCTTTCAAATACAAGGTAACTGTATCAGTGATGCAGTAATTTCTGTTGTTATCTAATAATGTCCGATTCTTGGTTGCCAATCTCCTATTTGTAATTTATAAACACAAAGAAATCCTTCTGCCTAGATTTTTTGGCCTCTTATAAGTACAGTAATTGTAAAATTACAGCAATTCTTTTATAGATATGTTGAACTAAGACATCCACAATTAACGACAATCTAATCTCTTTGGCACATGTTTACCAGTTAAATATAGTTGCTAATACCACTGCTACCTATTGGAGAGAATAGGCATCTTTTGCCAAGAAATAATTTTAAAATATTTTTGTGACAAGATCCCAGAACCTTGAGATGGAGCTACTCCAAGTTTTTCTTTGAAGCAAGAACACCAACATATAAAAAAAGATTTTCAGTCTCTAGACTACATTTCATTAGAATGACAAAGTAATATAGTTGGATGAGGGAAATCGTAACACAGAATTTAAGTCTTCTGGGTGAGTCAAAGCAAATAAAAGCCTGAGAATAAAAACACCTTTTGCCTTCAGTCTCACTGCACAGAGGAAAAAGGGAGAGAAAAAGAATTGCCCTTTCTCCCTTCTGCCTTCACAGCTGAGCAACTCTCTACAGCTCCCTGAATCACCCTCCATGTGGACAGCAGGAAAGCTTCCTTTTTACACCCATCTCTGGGACTTCAATTTGAGTTCTTTCTCTGATATGCTCTTGTTTACCAAGGTACCATGAGACACTCCTACTGTAACAGAAGGTGGACTGCTCAGAAACCTTGGGACGAGAAACCAAAGAGCTACTGTTTGCTAGACTGTGCTACGGCATGGCACAGTTACCCATGACACTAAGCTTTTACACCAAATTATTATTGCCTTACTGCCACTGTAGCAACAAGCATTAAAAAATTTCTGTGAAAATAATAAATTTGAAAGAATGGAAATTAAGGCCCTTGTAACACTTGAAACCTGAATCTTACTAGACCGCTAAATAAAAATTTTCTCATTACTTCCACTATATAACAGGGGAGGGAATATCTGTGTTAAAAAAACCTTCAGAGTGTAGGGTCACTTGATCAAGTTTTCATTGTTTCAAAAGTTATTGAGCATTAGCTGGACTCTGGTACGAGTTCATGTGCGTCCTCTTAGCTTGTAGCAGAGGGGTGGAAACGCAACCAGGTTCAGACTACTTTCTTGTCTTAGACAATTATCTAATTAACCAGTCACCCAGTGTTTCAGCTGAATTAAAAAAAAAAAAAAAAGCAAGCTGCTGCAGAGGAAACACTGAAGAACAGATGCAATCCCATCATGTTTAAACATTAAATACAAGTATCATATAGTTCAAAGCATGGCCACTTTGTTTAAGCAGTAGCTCTGCCTTTATCTATTGCTAAACATTTTCTCCCTGTTCATGTGTCCACAATCCAGTGACCTAGAAGAAGCCCCACAAGATTTTTAGCTTATACACAGGATTTGCAGCCTCAAACCTTGCATATTCAAAGAGCAGCTTTAAATTACAGACTCTTGACTTTTTAGAGGTTTGAAGTTCACCGCTCCACACTGCATGTTGAAAAACAGACAGCAAATCCACCAGAGACTTCCCATAGATTCAGTGATCACTGTGCTGATATCATCTTTGACAGAAGTGGAGAACCAAGTTCCTGGCCACGGGAGTTCACAGAAGAGACTGCATGTTTCACAGTTTCTCTGGAGATTTTCACTCATGACTCCAAAAATCACAGTCTAAACCTGAGGCACTCTCTCCCTCTTGCTTCAGCGAGATGCCCCAGGTGGAGTAACAGCAATCCAAACCACATTGCATGAGGTCAGACACAGGCATAACCAGAAAGGGAGGTGAGGGTTCAGGAGGTTTATCTGTGGCACTCTGTTGCACCACGAAGGCCAGAGCAGCCCAGGATGCGCTGCTGAGAGAGGAGGAAAACACTAAACTGGGCTTGTTACTCAAGGGGGATCTAACTGAAAACATTCCTTACATGGAACAGAGAAGTGAAAGCAAGTTATGAAAGCCAAATTGATGCTCTGGTGTCCAGTAATCTAAAATCAAAAGTTATATTGAACCATGCCATGAAAATGTGCAGACCGTGTGTAACCCTGGAGATAACTTCTAAAACTGAAACTGATTGTTTTAAGTTGCATTTAGGGCTTTAGAGACACAAGGTACCAACAATTTTCTCTCCTCATTGCCCCTTAGCCTGCAAGTATTTGAAACCACGTGTAACTCAGCATGTTGAGAAAAGCTCAGCTGACGTCAGCAGGGCTTCCTTGCAGGGCATGGAGTCATCAGGTGCATAAATCTTTGCAGGGTCAGAATTTGCATTTCCACCGTACACCATCTTGTGTCTGTGTTCCCTTCTCTCTCTACAATCCTGCCTATAAAGACAGCTGATCTGTAGCCTGAGTGACAAAAACTATTACCAAAAAATATTATGTCATGAATGGTGATATTTTGATACAAACAACTCTAAAGCAAAACAATGGTAAAATGGGACCCTTTAGGTCAGTCATTCGGGCTTTCTTCAGTTTTCTAGAAATGGATAAGCTCAGGGAATTGCAGGATTACTCTAGAAAAAGTAGTACTAATACTGGAAAATCATTTTAATTGTATAATTTAACATTTGGTTTCATTAACATTCATGATCTCAAATGAGATGGAAAGATTTTTGTATGGGTTTTCTTCTCAGACAAGTATAGCATAATCAGAAATTCATGCACGCACATAACTAAGGCAGCTGTTTATTTAGGATACTATATAAATTGCAAGGAGAAAGAAAAAAATTAATCAAATTGGTATAACTTCTTTTGTCCTATTTCTAGTATGTTTATTTGTTCTCTTTAGTTCCTCTTTTCCCCTCTGGCTATAGCTATTTTTACTTTAAGCTTGAATTTTTCAGTCCAAAATAACTCATGATGGCATGCTATAATTTCAGGCAGTGTCACAGACCTAATCTGGATATCTATACCAGGCAATAATTCTCTACTAATATTTTTTTGTTTGCTCATTCTTTGTTGGGAGAGGGCTGTGCAGTTAAAAATTTATATACTGAGCTGTACAACAGGTATATTTCTTTTTAAAGTTTTGACTGTATCATTGGTTAATGTTTCTGAGAGAAAATCATACAGCAAATTTTTTTGTTCATTGACTTTGAGACAAGTAATAATCTGTTCGTTTTTTTCTTATCCATTTATAATCCTTCTGCTGTTACAATAGGCTAAGTCCCTGCCCACTGTTGACTGCTTTGCACTCTTCAGCACTGTGAAAAAATTGTGAAGTTAAATTAGCCCAAATACAGCATGGCAAGCTCCTCGAGTGACCTAGATTTGTCACAGCAGCTCATTTGTTTCTCCTCTTCCACTGACTTGTGCAGCCACAAATTTCAAAATTTCCTAACCCATAGAAATGCATTTGTTCGAGCAGTCTCTGACTGGTCGCCTTCACAGAGAAGGGACAAAACCAAACCTAGCGGGGTTTCAGGGCCAGAAGAATAAAAGGTTTTTTTCTGTTTTTTTTTTTTTCATGGCAGTGCAAAGGTACTTCAGCCACACTTGTGGTTCTGCCCTTTCACTTTGACGAGAGAATTATAACCTCTCAAAGTTATGGGCCCTTGAATAATTAAATCTGAAGTCACATACTATGTGTTCCTTTCAAACTAGGGCATAAGTCATTTTACTTATTGCAGTTGGAGTTCTGGCCTTCTATATTATAGATTACTTCCATTTATTTCAGTAAGAGCTGTAATTTCTTTTCTGTGGCTAGGAATCTGTGTTCAAAATATATTTGAATGTGCATGCACACTTACGTACATATTCCCTTACTAATGAGAAAACACCGTATCTCATGTATAAGTCTACTTTGGGATGCACTTTTTTGCCCCATCTATGTACAAGATCATTATAATAAGACAAATTATCTTTTGCTTTACAATGTGTATTATGGAAGGATTACTTGTGATCAGGCTCAATGGATGCAGAAAGATTGGTCAGACTTGCCTTGTAGGCAGATTGGTTTTTTAGCACATACTTTTGCACTGCAACAACACTGCTTTTGTTCATATGTGGACCTTTTCTTGTAAGGGCTATAAGTTCTGAATTAGAATTTAGAAATCTAACAATTTACTGAGTCAAGTTTCAAGGTAATTTCTGTTTCAAGTGCAGTCACCTTTTACACGTGAAAAAAAAATATAGTGGTGTCTGGGTTTTTGTTGACCTCCTTCCCAAATATTTTACCACATTCAATAATATTAAATCTTTATTCCTAAATTTATTAGTGTATATACAAGGACTGTAATCACTTTATTTCCAATAACAAAAGATTGATATAAAGTAGTGCTACATTGTTGCTGAACTTTCCTTTTCTGTACCTAAAGATATTGAGTAAAGTATTCCTGCTGAATATATTAAATTGTGCAATATTACTATGTGGAATAGCATTACTAGATGAACATGAAATGCATGAATTATGAAGCTATGGATACACATCCACCAGCTTCAAAATAATAATCAGTTTTTTTAGGATGCATTTAGGAAACTCTGATATCAAGCAATGTATTTTCTTATTTTTATGACAATAACATATGGGTGTCATCTCTGCACTTAAGAAATTTTTCCAGTTAGAATTGTTGCTTATAAAATGTAGTATCTTCTGTGATGAAAAAATGTATGATGGGAAACTGAAGTACATTCTCCCTAAGATTAAACCATACATACAGCTAAACAAAATTTGTAGGACTGTTGATAATTGCACCATCTGGTGACTGACAACAGATTTAATTTGCCATTCATTTATTAATCCATCCAGGGGAAAGGAGTTACTTCCACTTACTCTTGCTGTCTACATTGCAGAAATGACTAAAGGCCACAGTTAGCATTATTGTACTAATTGAACCTCTGGTGCAAAGTTATGCTTAAACATCCTTAGAAAAAGAAGTCTTAAAATCTTCATCAAAAAAAAGTTAAGCACAAACACAAAAAGTAAGTTAATATTTTTAATTATGATTGAAATTTTATTCTTAAACAAAAGTTTTCCCTTTGTCAGGCATGAGTTACTCAGTTTAAATAAGTAATACATGAGCTTTAACCTCAATGTCAGATCACATAATATCTGAGTTTTTCACAGTGTGTACTGTTAGTGTAGGTCAGAATCAGCTGTACTGGGGAGGTGTACATGCTGTGTTGAGGCTCAGATTTTGCCTGGAGGAGCTTCCCATTTAAGTATTAAAAAAACTTGCACAGATAGTGTGGGAAAGAAATTCCAGTTTGCATGTCTGAGACACAGAAAGAGTAAGAATTTTCTTTGTTATTGTGGAAGTGGTCTGGCCTAAAGAGAGAAATCCTTATAAAACTCATCCAATACTGTAATCGCAAAATAGACCTTGGAGTTTACTTTCACTTTGACTTCTTTCAGAAGCTCCTGGGGCTCTCTACCCTCCCTGTCTTGGTGTGCCAAGGAAAAATCTTATTGCCTGGAATCCCTCCCCCGCTCACTAAGATGCTTCTGAGAAGCTCCAAGTAGATATTCCTGACTTCTAGCCAGACACTTCCAAATTATTATTTAGAAAGAGAGGAGAGGGGTTCTGTGAGTCAAATCATACAGCTCTGGAGATTCATCGATCATTATTTATTGCTCATTAATTTTTGTTCAATATTTAAAGTAATCAGGAAACAGTTCCTAGATTTTTCTGAAAAATATCGATGATAAGAGAGAAAATCCTGAAAAAAACTGTTTAGATAGTAAAACAGTTGACACAAATTTATGATGGTCTGAAGCTCTACACACAGAATGACAAGTGCAGACTGAAGGATAGCAGAAATTGGACCATTCATTTTAGATAATTTGAATGCAAGTGGGTTGGACTTGTTCAGTCATGTGCAAACTTATTCTCATAACTGGCAGTCCATTCTGTGATGGTGTCTCAGCTGTAAATGCATTTAATAGCGCACAAACCAGAGACCTCTCTCCTGTGTGAAATTTTCAGCCAAGAAATGAAATGCTTGCTTATGGATGATAGCTTTTTTTCCCTGCTGTTTGCAATCTGGCCATGTACAAGAACAGAAGCAGTTGAAGACACTGAACAGTTTACACTGAAATATAAATCAGTTAAACAAAATGATGAGCACATTCCAGAGCTGTGACAGATGACTGTTGTTGATAATATTGTAAGCAATGGTACTGTGATATCTGGCCCCTGTGGCAACATCTGTAATGCCAAGTAAAACAGTGCTAGGGATTGTTTGCTGGCATTACACCCGACTGGTGCAAAAAGGCTGGAATCCGAATCACTAAATCCTCTTAGCCTTCAAAGGAGGGTTCCACTTAACCAGGGGTGATCTCAAACTCCATAATGGTGCCAGGGGACTGTTTGAGAGACTGATGGTCGACCCAGGCTGACTACCTGCCATAGAGCATACTACCAACTGAAAAATACCTGCAATTACGATACTTGGAATATTTCCTAGCGTGGCTTAATTTACTAGTGCAGATATAGCCTGTAAATTTTTTTTTTTTTAATTTATTTATTTATTTATTTTGTGACTGGACTTTTAAACAACCTTTTAGCAAGGGACTCAAATTTGCTCCAGATAATCACATCAGAAATTAAGTATCGGTCAATTATGAGTCAATTTGGAGCATCCTTCCAGAATGTTATTGCCCACAATAACATTAATAATGGAGCATTTGTATCACAGTATGATTCTGATGGCCCAGGAAGGTCAAGGGCTTGTTTTCCTCAGAGCTCTGCAAACACATAATCAGAGACAGTTTCTCTATTGAAGATGTTGCAGTTTTGTTATTAAATAAGGTGAAAGTCAACACCTTTAACTCTGAGAGGGTATGATAATGGTTGTCATTTACTATAGAAAGTTCTGCACTTACAGGACCCAAATCCTGAATACATTACCACAGCAATATAGGATCCGGCCCTCGTTTTTGAAAGTAAAAAATAATAAAAATACATCTGGCAATGAAATTCATTTTTGAAATGTGTTAACAGGAGCCACATAAATGCACTAGGTTGCTAGGTGTGCTAGATCTAATGCACGGTGATATGACTTCAAACAAATATTTTATAAACCACCCCCCAAAAAAAGAAAAAAGGAAAGCAAAGTATTTTCTATTTATCTATCTTGTAGGTTACAATTATTTTCATGAAAAACTTTTCCAAGGACTGAGCTTCTATTATGACAATGTGAATGTCACTGGAAAGCCAGTTCTCAAGAATGACATCCTTACTTTGCCAGCTTGTCACTGAATATTGTGCAGATGGAAGGACAGGCATTCAAGATTTGTATATGTTCCCAAAGTGGACCTCCAGTCTCTGAGATTTTCCCACCAGTGGTTATGCAGTCATAAAGGAGTAAGCTTTCCTATCCACTTTGAGGTTGCAGCTGCATTTTTAAATACTCAGCAAGCATGAAAAATAAACTATTTTTTTTCTGGCAATGGTTTTGAGCATGTTATTGTCCACCCATATGGAGAATGGAAGATCTTGTTTAAGTTGTTTAGGCTTTTTTGTAGTAGCTTTTTGAAGACATAAAGAGATCCCATTTTTTGTGGGCTTCTTTTTCCCCCGCTTATACTTACAGACCAAGTGAGGGACAAAATGGCAGACAAAGGAAAATGCCTTGATGTGAGCATGGATAATAAGAGTAGTAGATCACTCCTTCACAGTCATAAGCCGTTCTGTGTGCCTGGGCCCTATCGAAATAGACACGGATGCTTTCATCCTTGGGGCATACGGACTGCTTTGAGCCACAATGCTCCCAGGTATGCTCTGCTGCTTTATGCACAGCAGCCCCCAGAAGCTGGAGCAGGTCTTATGCACCTTCATGTGTCTTTTGCAGAAATTTGTCAAAGATATATTAATCACTGGAAGTGTAAGTAAGGGTAGTTCTTGTCTCATACCAGATGCTTAGTAGAACAATGAAAAGGAGAGTTGTTGCCAGTAATAAACAGAAAATTTTATGTGTGTGCAAAGTTTAGCCAACACCATTTGCTTGCATGTTTTGCTGTAGAGATGAAATAAAATTAAAAAAAAATGGAATGTAAGTTTGTCAAAAATTAATTTCATAGATAAAAAGGTCAACTTTTTTAATAACCCATGATATTGCACAGTATTTTGTTTGAGAAGCAGGTACAAGGTTTTATAAATTCAGGCTGAGCCTCCATAATGGAAATTTATGAAAGGATTAAGTCACAACAGCAGCAAACAGAAAACAGAGGCAGAGAAACAGGACAGCATCTCGTTAAGGGAGGAAAAGAAGTAGCCTGTTAACTCTCCAAATCACTGAATGCTTTAGAACTAATATAAATTTCTTGTTACCAATCATTGCAGGGACTTGATATGAAATATTTTCTCTTTGATACCAACATGGGATCTAAATTCTAATTTCACTGTGCTTGACTTTGATACCATTTTCCTAGCTGCTAAACATAAACACCCTGGTATCTTTCACGCCTGTAACGAGTAGCAGAACAGCAGTGTGTCAGAAGTGGGAACAAACAAACAAAAAAACATCTTGACCTTTTCCTCCATTTCAGAGTCTGTTGTAGGAGAATGCTAAAGTTTTCTAGAGGAAACTTGAGAATCTTGCTTCCTCTGATGCCTTAGCCTTCTCTATGTTAAATAGAAAGTATCTTTTTTCATAAATGTTTGCAAACTGTCTGCAGCTGTGTGGGCTGAAAATAGCATACAGCTGTGTAATATAAAAGGTAAGATTAAAAAAGGATGAACATTGTGTGGCGGGACAGGATAGCTAGGTGTTGGATGACTCAGCAAAGAGTACATGCAGACACATGTAAAGAAAAAAAGACAAGTTTCCTTTGCTAGTATTTGAATTTTTTGAAAGTGACAGAAGCAGCTAGTACTGTTTAAAAAAACTCTTGCTAAATCTGAGAGTTCAATTTGCACACAGAAATTTCCAGAAGGTTTTTACCCTCAAAAGGATTGCGAAGTAATTTTAAAAACATTTGGTAATTGATTTTGTTTCTTAGCAGATGGGAGATAAGATGGACTTCCTAAAAGGAAAAGGGAAAAAATCTTCAACACAGTTGTTAGCTTATGAATTTTTGTATGTCACTGTATGACACAAAATAAGAATGGCACATCTACATCTATATGAATCATTTGGATTCTATTAAATTCCTGTTTTAAAGATCTATATGTGGCACAGACTTTGACATACTGTGAAGCTGAACTACATATTTGTGTGAGAGGAAATGTATGAAATGAATGAAATACAGAACGGAATGTGGGCTCACCAAAACCGCTGATATTTTCAGCTGTAATCATTTTTCACAGTCTTATAGCTTCATTTTTCTTCTGATTTCATTGATTCATTTTAAAGATTTTTACCCAGATAGGGATCAGAAATTATACTATGTGATGTGGAAGACAGATATTATTTGTAAATAATGAACATGAAATGCTAAAAATGATCTGCCTTATTTTGTTTCTTACCAACAAATTAAAATACTAGATAGGCTGCTACTACCTATGATGATAAAGCATGTTCTCCGGGCATTATACCAGAAAAAAAGTCACATTCACGTCTTGAGTGTCCTTGGTCTTCTTTGGGTCAAATTATGCCTTTACATTATTAAGACATATTTCTTTAAAGCAACTAATCTCAAAATTCCTGAAATAATTAGAATGACATGTCTCATGTTGTCATACTGGTACAGATTGACAATAAAAATAAATATTGCATATCCTTGTGTAGCACTGGGACATGCTGAAGGACTGTTACAGGTAGTAGGAATTAAATTGTATTCTAAGCAAGCTCCAAAATGAGCTGTCTCATAGTTGTGCTTGAATTTGTACTTACAGGGAGCTAGATGGCACACCTGATGCTGTGTGAGAGCTGAAGGGAAGGGGACTTCTGTTTATGAAACCAAAGGAGCTAAGAAATTTGGTATTGTAAATTTTTTCCCCTGTAAACTAGTGGTACATTGGTTTAGAAAAATAAATATTAAGAAAGAAATTTTCTTCTGTATGAAGGAAAAACAGGAAGACCGTTCCTTAAACCACTAATTTTATTGATATTTATATCATATGTTTGATTTAAAATTTAACTGAGTAAAATACTTTAATATATATTGTCATGACCAAATCTGCCTGTGCAAAGAAATTGATGAGTTAAATTGTAATATATAACAAGATGTTATTGTGTATAATTTTGCACATGTTTCATCCTATTTTTCTTCAGCTACAACAGATTTTTGCTTTGCTTTGCCTTTCAACAGGGGTAAACAGCCTCACATTTATCACTATATCTTAAATAGACAGTTTATATGCATAACGGTTAATCAAACTCAGATGCTGCCCTACCTATTGCTGTTCAGCTAATAATTAAGTAATTGCTTATATGATTAATAGAAAAATCTATTTCAAAATTTGTCATTTTCTAAATACCACTACACAGCGATAACTGACAGTTACCACAGATTCCTTCAGATTTTAAATAGTTACTTGTCTGTGAGACCAGTTAAAAATATTGATGTTTTAAAGACTTGTGGATTTTAGTTACAGGTGGGAAAATTCAGAATTATCATTCTGTGGTAAAATCTGACAGGTTAGGTTTATTTCGTGCAATTAGAATAAAATGTTAAATTATGAAAATGGTCACAAAATTTTCAGGATTTTTTCATTTGCAAGAATAACTCAATTTTCAAAGATTTTATTGAAATCAAATATATATTGATGAAACTGAAAAATGCCCTTTTGATTTATGGAATTGATAAACAATTTCTTCTTATAGTCCGACCACTGTTAAACTACTTTTTATGTAAGGCAGAGTTGTACACTGTAAGAGTTGCAATTGCTTGATACTCTGTAGTGGAAATTCCTGGGACTACTTTTCCCATGATACAATTGTTAACATCCAATTTCCTTTGCAAATCCAGTAAAGGAAAGTTATGTTTCATCATGTAAAATGTTGTACAGTTAGAGAGTTGCTGACATTTGAAGAAAATGAGTATCTAAGTTCCTGCTTCCAGGAAGCGGTGGATCACATTAGGGAAATTCAGCTGAATTTTAGCTGAATTGAAATTAAGTATTTTCAGTTGTTCAAATACAACGGTACTTCTGTTTTCTGATTGCTTGTGAACTTCTTAAAATACTTAAAATAAAGGCTTCCTTATATTTCCCTGCAAATCACCTTCCAGTCACTCATACTCAAAAGGAAAACAGAGTTGGCTAAATATTGTCAAACTATTGCTAACCTAACTAAATGTGTTAAGGTTTCAGCTGAGTGCTTGGGAGGTGAAAATGCACCTGCCGTGCAGTGGATGCTTATGAAGTAACACTAGATTTATTTAAAGTCAAATATTCTATCAAGCAAATAATTGAGTTATTGGATTTGTTGCTGAAATTTAAAGAGTTTCCACAAGGTAAATGATAATATTTAAATCTACACTAATTTTAGGTTAATGAGGTTTATTGTTATGATGTTTCATTTGATATTGATATTTCATTTGAATTACATTAACAAAAATTCGAGTTTTTAATTATGTAGTAATTTCCAGAGTCTTTAAAAGACTGCCTGTCTCCATCTGCAATGCAGACTGCTTTCTGACTGAAGTCTGTAAAGCAATGTGGTAATTGTATGTTTGGGTACGCCAGATACTGACTGTCCAGGAACATGAGAGATATTATTAAAAAGTAATGTCTATATGCTTCTGTATGTGAAAATGCAGATAAGACCATTTTTGGTGAAATGGAAGGTCTATGTAACTCAGCATCCCTTAAATGGCCAGTAGAGAATGGTTAAAGAAAAAGTATGAGTAACAACAAAAATTGGAGGAAGTAAGAAAAAGAATGTTGCGATGAATACTAAACTAATTTACTTTTCAACAATGAAGAACTGTCAGTTCAGTAAAGAAAAAAGGAATATTTGACTTTCTAGAACGTTGCTATCTTTCAATGTGATTGAATTTCAGGAGTTTTGAAATCACACATTTGGGAAATTCCTGCTTCACTAAAACACTGGGGAATTCAACAATTTTTGTCTCCTTGTTCAGATAATATGGCCTAAAAGTTCCTGAGGTCACTTGGTTCCAGTAAATAATTGTACAAGTTTATCTCTTCACCTGCTTTGATCACTATGCTGTTGTTGGATGTTATCTGCCTGATGTCTCAAATTATGAAATTGTATTTGAAAAAGTTTTCTGAAAGAAAAATATTCAACTGTTATTTTTCATTCCTGCCTTAAAGATGGAAATTGAAAGAAACCCAAAACTTCAAATGCAGCAGTGATTCACTCCACTAGAGGGTTGCATGAGATACACATCAGTGAGGTGTTAATTGTTTCTAGGTTTCTTTAATTACAATTCCTTTTAATAAAATACAAATATTTTTGTTGACTTACTGAAAGATACAGGAGATTTGAAAGAGGAGTAGAGAGCTTAGGTGGGGTAAACATTGTTGTATCCTTGCAGGTCTTCTTCAAAATGGAGACTCCATCTTGTCTGTTCCCCTGCGCAACGTTTACTGCAAAGGGACATCCTGGGGTAAAGGAAAAAAAATCTCAGCCCTCATTAACATTTGTGTTTATTATCACCCTTAATCAGCAGCCATACCACGTAGAACACCATGCTTTTCATCGACCAAGCATCCGCTGTGGTACACTGGTTGGCTGCAATGTGCTGATTTTAGCCCTCTGAGGATTTCTAGCTAGCATGGTAGACTTTACAATGGCTGTGAAAGACAAGCGAAGAAGAATTTACAGGACACAATATCGTAACCCACACCACAGTCTTGACAGGTGCTGTTGGAGATAATACATAGTGTCAGAGGGAGAGAGGAAGGGGATCTAGGGGACGCTAAATATCGTAATTCTCTCACAGTTTTCCATTATAGCATTTGAGCTGTCAGAAGCTTTGCTCAAGGCTCACAGAGCTCAATTCAAGCGTGGGTAGTTCAAAGCTTACTAAATTCCAATTATGATATCACACAACTGTAAACTTATTTAGCATGCATGATACTAACACAGCTGCTTTAAAGTGAAGAACTATAATTAATCCCTCTATCCACTGTCAAAAAAAAAAAATCATTTAGTGGCTTTTTCATTCTGCTCAGGAAAGAAATAAACCAACTGAGAACCATTATTCCTCTCTAAACCAGCTATTACATATTGTGATGGGTAAAAATCTTTTGGTTTTGGTTTTCCTTCACCTAGCAAAAAGGGTGAAAAACAGTTCTAAACCAAAAATTCTCTAATTATTCTTTCAGATTCAAAAATTACTACAAAAGGAAGTGATATTATTTACACATATGGCATAAAAATTAGGCAAATTATGTAAAACCACATTATCATTACATTCAGTTATTTCATCAACACAAAACTGTGGAAGTGGTTTTGAAGCATTTGGGCTTCAGCTGTGACACCAGATTTTGTGAAGATAACATAAACAACAGTCTGCTGGTAGAAGAGATGACAGGATGAAAGACGGATTTTATAATTTAATTAGAAGAATCCTGAATGATGATTTAGTAACTCTTGAACTAGTTTGGATCTGCTTCCAACATCAGATTGATGAGGATAAATAAGCATGGCACAGTCTTATTTGATATTTATAGATAGGTAAATAGGGTCAAAACATGTCCTAATATTTCTGCCAACGAAGAGGAGACACTGCCTATTTCTATTTTGTTTTTATATTTAATCCAAAGGCAGTAGTATTTTACAGCTCAGAAATTACTTCTTTACAGTAATTGCTTCATCACTATTATTTGACATATGATAATCCAAGCTCAAAGATTTTAAAAGACAATTTTTTGCTTGTCTCTGTATTGCCTCATCAACTGGGAAAATAACTGTCTGACCTGAGAGAATCTTTTTTTCTATTTACAAATCATTATTCTAACTGTGCCAGAAATGGCCCTTCAAACACATCAGGCCAAATCCTGCTCTGGGTTATTCTGATCTAATTCAGGAGTAACACTGGTGACTCCAGCAGCGCAGTCGTGGTTGCACACGGTCGTAAGTGGCTGCAGAACATAGCTCACCTTGCTATGTTAGTGAGTCAAAGAGACTCACCACCATTTCTCACAGRTTTTGGTAAGCAGAGCTGTCACGAGGAAACTGGATGCAGAGCTGCGCCACTCCGTGATTTACCATCTGCAGGTGTGGGTTTTTGTTTTCCTAAGTGGGGTGAATAGGGATTTAAATTCTAAGATTTCTTAAGATTTTTGTCCTACAAGGTACCCATGCTGAWGGGCCACTACTGGCTGTCACCAGCATCTGTTCTCCCCTGCTCTTCCCTCCCAAATATCTTACTGAAAGTGGGAAGCCAGCAGCAGTTACCTAACAAAGTTAGTCTAATGACGCTCTGTTTTCCAGCGCGGGCGGTATTAACCTTGTCACTTCAAGCCAGAGGTGATCAAGATTTCCCTCCCTGGGGCAGGCTTCACCCAGCATTCACAAACTGTAACAGAGAGGCTGTTTTTTAAGGCGGGCTTATTCTTAAGAAACCCTAGAAAAAAATTATAAGCCTGCCTGACCGCATAAGATGTCAAACCTTCTCCCTTCTTCAGGTGCATTTTTAAATTATCTATATTCTTCCTGAGGCATTTTTTTTTTTGGAAAAGCATGTCTGGCTCCTCCAGTTCTTAACAGATTTGTATCCAATATCCAGCTGTATTTCATTTTGGCTGTAGCAAGTGTTTCAAAGACAAATGTCTACATCCAACATGCATGTTGTTGTACCTCAAAATTTCTCTGTTAGCTGGTATCTTGTAGGCAATGGTGTGCAGCAGCCATTTCTGTCTGAGATGTAATTCTAGTGCTTGTAACATTTGCTATTAGACCATGAACTGTGGATTAAAAAAAAATAGCCCAGCCTTGGGAATATAAAACCTTTGTTTACATACAGAAAAACACAGCAATATTCAAGGCAAAATAGAAGTTGAAATTGGAATTCTTCTTAGCTAGTATTTATCATCAAAGTTTTTTGGTGGGTTTTTTTTTCTTGTTTAATGTTTTTCTAGCTATATTAATATTTGTAATAAAAGGTATTGCCTTTGCTCACTGACTTTGTCTCAATCATGACCTTGTCACAGCTACAAGCAGCCACTGTAATATGAAACATAACCAGATAAAATCTGAAGTACAGGTCAATTTTCAATCTATCATAACAAGTGTATCGAAGTAACAATAAAACTCATTACCTGCTGTCTGTAAAAATGGAAAATCTGTATCTGGGCACCATCCCCTCAGTTCAAAAGCTGATTCAGCATCGCTGGAAGACTCACCCAGCCCATCTTAGCAGATGGAAGCCAGGTCCCTATGACGGGGCAGGACTAGGTGTGCACTTACACAGCATCACAAGGCCAAATGGGGAACAGTTCTCAACTCCCATCAGGAAGCCAAACTCCCCCCCTTCTGTTGGAGGCAGTAGGACTCTCTAAGCTGAACCCATCAGATGTGAACAGATCCTAGGATCTCAAAACTTCCTCTTTTTTGGTCATATAAAGTCTACCAGCAGCTGCTCATTCTTGAATTGATGACATTTTATTTTTCCCTGTCTATTAGAGCAGCTTGTTTACTGTATTACCAGAATGGGATGAACGAGGCATTATAGAAGAAAACAGTCACATTAGAACCATTTAACATTATTATCAGTGCATCATTTCTCCCCTGTTGATTGTAACCCTCCAGTTATTGAACTTTATTTAACATCTTTAACAATAAATTTTGGAATGTGAACAGTTTGCTGAGGTTATCATAAAAATAACAGAAAATGTCCATTTTCAATGATTCCTAAGTGGAGAAAAATGGCAGTAAAAAATAAAGCTTGCAATATGTGAGTTTAATAGCATGTACACGGGAGTACTACATCTTTCATCACTCCACTGGATTTTTCCCAGTCCCCTTCGATTTTTAAACAAATGTGAAACAGAACAAGTCTGGATTAGGGAAGGGAAGGGAAGGGAAGGGAAGGGAAGGGAAGGGAAGGGAAGGG